>JAVDPK010016994.1:0-15069 GCA_034780415.1 Cichlasoma orientale
GTGTGTGTGTGTGTGTGTGTGTGTGTGTGTGTGTGTGTGTGTGTGTGTGATGCCCTCTAACCAGAGAAAGCCTTGGCTCAGCCTGTCTGGCTTTTCAGCTTCTCCCAGCTCTAGAAATGCCTGGCTGCATAACCAGATGACTCACACACCAAGCTCAGAACTCGAGCCAGAGCTTAACACACACTTCCTCATGGCAAAACCAGTCACACACGTGCATGCGGATATATGCCTGAATATAGAATATGTGCGCAAATAAAGACATCATCTTATGCCCAGATCGAACCAGGTGTGTGCATAATCTCATCTGCACTTAGTTAATCTGCCCAGACTCTCACACAAACCTGGAAAGCTTGGTTTGTTTTACTTACATCATCACAGATCCCTTCAAAAGTATTTCAGTTTTCTTTCCATGCCATGCCTTTGCTCCTTGAAGAGTAAATCATTACTACCATTACCAGTCTCCTTGTACCTGAAGATTTTTAGAGGGTTTCTTTTGTTTGCTTTTTTTGTGAAGCCACTTAACACTGACCTGTGAATCATTAAAGCATAAAAAAGGCTTCTAACCCAAGTGTTGTCTACATATAACAGACAACTTAGCAAAGAGCTAATTATAAACTGTGTGCTTAGCCACTTTGTTACCAGCACCTTGCTGCAAAAACACACAATTTGTTCTCATATTTTTGTTGAATCTATGAAAAATGAACAAAGATAGCAGTTTGACAGGCATAAAATAGTATTTGTGGCCCAACAGAGTGCTTCCCAAAGAAGTATTAGCTGAAAACATGGCATATCTTGCCATAATGGGAAATGTGTCCTTAATATTTTTGACAAACCTGAACAAGTGGAGCACAGAATAATTAGCAGGCCTAAAAGCTAACTGCAGCAGATGAACAGTATCTGAAAGTCATGTCTTTAAGAAATAGGAAAAAATCCAGCAAAGAGCTGACACAGGACCTGAGAGATGCATCTGGGTCTTGTTGAACCATCTATTGTTTGCTGAAGCCTCGTCAGAAATGGTCTCAGTGGAAGTGTAGCTGTCAAGAAACCATCTCAAGGAAGTGAAACAGGTAGAAAAGGAGGAGGTATGCCAAATTACACAAAAATTGGACTGAAAATCAGTGGCAACAGGTCTTATGAAGTGATCAATCCAAATTTTAAATTTTTGCCTCAAATCATCATTAATATGTACAGAAGAGATCAGGACGGAGGTGCAACAGTCAGTGTCTATAGTCATCTGTAACACAGTGTTGAGATCTTGTCAAAGATCCCCAGATGGTATGAATCAACCATTCACCACCATCCGGAAAGCGCATCTGCAAAGCATGATTGGCAGCAGCTTAATTTTTCAGCACGACAATGATCCCGAACACACTGCCAATGCAGTAAAAGCATACCTGGATAGAAAAACACACAAGATTGGATTGGCCTCTCCAGAGCCTGGACTTCAACATTCAGTGTGCGATCATCTTGACAGAGAATAAAATAAAAGGCAGCCAACAGCCAAAGAAGAGCTTTGAATGTCCTTCAAGAAGCCTGGAGAATTATTCCTGAAGACTACTTAAAGAAATTACAAGAAAGCTGCCTAAGAGAGTTCAGGCTGTGCTGAAGAATAAAGGTGGTCAAACCAAATTTTGACTTTCAAGCTTGTTAGAACTTTACAACCTCTGATTTTGCCTTATATACTGTATTTCCATGTATGTTTCAGTATATCGCTGCAGCCATTTCCCATTTTCCTAGCAAATATAAAGAAACAAGGGGTGGCAGAGTGTGACCAAGAGCAGCAGCAGTGGTATATAGTTGACAGAGCTGGAGTGTTTGAAGTAAAGCTATAGACATTTAAACAACATATGTAAAAGATTAAACAGAGTTCAGTTGCTTTACATTTACTTTACCAGCATCCTGCAGTTATTTATTCATACAAATGTGCAAACACATGTACACAAGTTTACTGACAAAACAGTTTCCTTGGTAGAGAACACACAGTTTGTTTGTCTGTTGTGCAACTTTTTGTGGTATACTTAGTGCCCAGAATATAAAGTGCTTTAATTATATGCATCCCTTGGCTTCAATGTAAACACCTGCCAGCATTTGGACAGAGAGTAACAAAAGAGATTCTCTGTACTTCAAGAGTTTACTCATCACTGTTGGCCTTTTCCACAATGTAACAGAATAGGCAAATAAAATCCATCATTGGATCAATATTGTTGACTAATAATCCTCCCTCCTCGTTTTTTAAAGTTGTTTTTATTAGATTTATTGCCTTTTTGGTGAGTTGTTGTGTGCTTTCTTGCATATACTTGTCAGACCTGAAGGTATAAAAGCTTTTTACTGCTGTAGTATGATTACAGTATTTTTTTACTTGTGTTTGTTGTTGGTTGTTTGGACATTGGCCCTGGCAGTCTCTGTTATCTAATAGGTTTTGATTTCTTTACCCAACAACAAAAGTACATTCTGAGTCAACTCTGTGTGTTGGTGTGCGTTATGCCTTTATCCTCCAGTCTTTTCTTTCTGAAATTTGTGGCCTCTGATTTTCAACAGCAGCACCAGATTCAGCAGCATATGGGTGGATGTTGCCGAGGGAAGACAATTTTTCACTTAGTAGCATATTTGAGCTGCTGTATTCACATTTTGAAACTCTGTGCCCCAAAGAGCAATGTGATTCCTATGTGAAAAACTAACTGCTAGTGTGCCATGACAGGGAGTGCTGTCTTTAAGTGGGATGAAATTGATAAAAGCAATCAGCCAATATTGCCAAACCTAAAACATCTTGTTTCCACATTGTCCTAGGAAGGTCTGGCCACAAAAAAATAAATAAATAAAAAAATTGCTTAGCACATACCTTTGCTTTGCTTGCAATAAACAGTAAAATTACATTTGTAAGTATTAATTTATGTAACAACGTAGAAGGACACTGCAGGCTTTGATTTCCAGTTGTATATGTGTGATGTTAGTCCTACAGTCTGATCTATGGGTTATGCATGATTGCGTTCCCAACAGCCACCCCTCATTTCTTTATATTTTGCTTCTTGACAGCAAACCTTCCACTGAGACCATTTCTGATGAGGCTTCAGTGAACAGTAGATGGATCAACTGAAAGGCCAGATGCATCTCTCAGGTCCTGTCTCAGATCTTTGCCGAATAGTTTCCTGTTTCTTAAGGACATAATTTTCAGATCCTGTTCGTCTGCTGCAGATAGTGTTTTAGGCCAGCCATTTCATCTTTTGTCCTCCACTTGTCCAGTTTCCTCAATTTTCTTAAGGGCACACTGCACACCATGCAGAGATATGCAAAATTATCAGCTAACAGTTGGGAATCACCTTGTTGGTAGAAAAACACAATTTTATACCTGTTAAATTGTGTAGATCCAACTACACGATCGATGTGTTTTTGCAACAGGCTGCTAGTAAAGGAATGCCCAAAAAAATGCTTTTTATACTTAGTTCTTTGTTAAGTTGTCTGTTATGTGTAGACACTGGTTCATCCCTTTCTATGCTTGTAGTTAGTTCTTGAGGAGGTCGTCTATCAATCGGAATGTGGATGGATTGATCCAGTTGATTGTCAAACTATCCTTGGGCATACCCGATGCATCCATCAGAGTATGGAATGTGTGTGGATGTTAGTCAAAAGCACTTAGGGATAGATAAAAGTGTTGTATGAATGTGTGTGCGGATGAAGGAATGAGACTTGTTGGAAGTGCTTTGAGTGCTCAGTCTGAGTACGAAGCTATATACAAATGCTATATACTGTAAGCACCAGTCCATTTGCATTACCATTCATTAAGTGGCTTAACAAAAAGAAAAAATAAACATCCATCCATCCATCCATCCATCCATCCATCCATCCATCCATCCATCCATCCATCCATCCATCCATCCATCCATTTTCTTATTATTATTCAGGACTGGGACACAGATGCAACAGCCTAAGCAGAAAAATTTCTCCCCAGCCACTTCCTCCAGTTTATCCGAGGGAACACTGAGGCGTTCCCAGGCCAGCCGCGAGATATAACCTCTCCATCATATGATCTGCCTCAGGACCTTCTTCTAGTATAAAAAGCCCGTAACACCTGTTATGGGGTAAACTGCTCCACCCTATGGTGGCTTGTGTGTAATCGGAAAAACAACTGAGAACTGCAGTGACATTAAATAGCAATGCTGAATCTCACCTTCTGGCTCTGTGTGCCTAGCATTATACCTACAAACATGGTGTCAGAAGTGGGATAGCTAGTGGGTTACCTAATATCACAGACGATGCAAGTTTCTTTTTTGTACATACTGGACTGAGTCTGCCTCAACTAAGATCACAAAAAAAAGGCTAAGGATGATGTGAAGATAGCTGCTAGTGCAAACACACGTAGCAGCCAACTGGGATACGTTTAAGGAGGACTTTGAGGATTAAATGTTGGCGACTGGATTGAAAGAGAAGGGAGCAGACGTATAAGCTGCAACACTGAGACGTTTTCACCTGTGCAGCGCTCATTAAATAGCAATGCTGAAGCTAACCTACTGGCTCTGTGTGCCTAGCATTATACCTACAAACAACACCTCACTCAGGAGATGCCCAGAAGGCATCCTAGTCAGATGCACAAACCACCTCAAATGGCTCCTTTTGATGTGGAGGAGTAGCAGCTCTACTCTGAGCCCATCTCAGATGACTTCACTCTTCACCTAATCTGTAAGGGAGAGGCCAGCCACCCTTTGGAGAAACCTATTTACACTGCTTGCATTCGCAATCTTGCTCTTTCTGTCACTACTCAAAGACTATAGGTACGTGTAGGGGCGTAAATCAACCGGTAAATCAACAGCTTCACTTTTATGTTTGGCTCTTTCTTCATCAAAATGGAAAAAAATGCACATCACTACAGTCGTGCCCCCAGTCCATCTATCAGTTTGTCTGTCAACTCCCCCAGAATTCAGGCTGAACAATGCGGTTTTGTCCTGGTCATGGAACGCGGGATCAGCTCTTCATTCTCTCAAGGATATTCAAGTATGTATGAGTTTTCCCATCCAGTCTACATTGTTTTGTGGACTTGTAGAAGATATTTGACCCCATCCCTTGGGGTATCTTGTGGAGGATGCTGTGGGAGGATGCTGGGGTGTCTTGCCTGTTGTTATGGGCCATTCAGTCTCTGTACAACAAGAGTTTGGTCTGCTTTGCTCTGCCGGGGCTATCCTTTGTCACCAATTCTGTTCAGAACTTTTATGGACAGAATTTCTTGGCATAACCAACTGGCGGAAAGCTTCCGCCTTGGTGACCTCAGAATCTCATCTCTGCTTTTTGCAGATAATGTCATCCTGTTGGGTTCATCAGGTGTAACTGTAACATAGCCAGAAGGGCCAGAAGGCCACCTGAGGATCTAAGGCTGCGAGTTGACCTCATGTGCAAGTCACATGAGGTCAAGACTTCTCCCAAGTAGCTTGGGGCCAGGCTGCAACGTGGTTTAAAAGTGATGAGTACAGGGAGCCAATGGGAAAAAGCCAGGAATGGGGTGGTGTGATTGCCGTCTGCTAATACCAGCAAAATGCTGTGATGCTGAATTCTGAACCACCTGCAGGCAAGAGAGTAACTTCTCATTCATGCCAGGGAGGAGAGAGTTACCGTAGAGAAAATAAACGTGGATGGTTTTCTCCAGGTCTCAGTGTGAAAGTTTTATTTGTTTTATACTAGACATGGATCTAATTTCTTGGAAGCAAGACTGAACAATTTTTTAAATGTATGATTCAAAGCTAAGAACACAATCCGTTTGAATGAAGTTTCTGGCAACAGGCTCTACTTTAGTAGATAATGAAGACAGGTAGAGAGAACTCAGGGATTTTAAGAATAATAGGTGTTTTACAGTGCGGCGGTACATCCCCATGTACACAGAAGAAGGTTGTCCTTAGGACTTTCTGCCAACAGAGACACAATTTTTCCACAATTTCTAAATGGTAATAATTTAAAACCAAAACACGACTCCAATCCTAACCAAGTAGCTCTACCAAAACTACAACTGAAAATTGGCGGGAAAAAAACCTAAGGATTAAAATGAATAAAAAGCTAAGACTGAATTTAAATTTTAAACATGGTTTAACCAGCAGTCTCCTGAGTGATAGTCCTGTGTTTAAGATATCCAACAAGCACAGCATCCTCTTGATGTGGACTGCTGCTCTTTACACCACCTTACTTAAATTTTTCCTACCAAAAATCCCCACTAGCTTAACATGTTATTTTGTAACAGAAAAAAAAAATGCTAAATGTTCTGGTGGCGTTGTGGAAAACACAACTAACCTTTGTGCATTGAGCTGATCCTTTATTCATTTCAAGGGCATGCGTGAACTTATACAGCCAGTGTGTGGCACTGGATTAGGTCCAGACTTGCATTAAGGAGAAATGGTGCCCAATTAGGTACGGAGGGATGGAGCATCAGTAAGTAGCAGGTCTACAGTGAAAATCACTTGAATATTTTTGTGTATGTATAATATATACCAGTAATGCAGTCTTTCTTCTAAATATTTCTTGTTTTTTTCTGTATTCATAATCATACTTGTATGTTCTTGCTTCTTTCTTACAGAATGCGGGAACGGGGTCATTGCATTTGTGGAGTAGGTGTGTGGAGTCTACTGCTATCCCTCTGCCTGGCTTCCCTTACACATGCACACAGGAGCCACACAGGTATGTAGCTGTATATCTATATGTCCACTTGTGTACTGTATATTCACCTGTCAGTCGGTCACTGTCTGTTTACAACATCCACAATATTGGCTGTATTGTAGATTACCTCTGCAGCCAATTTCTTTTCACATATTGTAAAGGTATAGTGAATAGACTGTGTGCTACCCAAGGGAACACTGAGGTCAGATTCACAATGAAATACGAGACCACCGAGGCAGATTGCCAGGAAGAACACACAAAACTTCTTTAATAAAAGGAAGGGGGATACAAGTAATCCAACAAGAAAGGTCTTCTCAGTTCAGAGGCATTTGCGTGTTCGCAGTCCCATCAGGGTGGGGTGACTCTCAAAAACGCCTGGGGGTTACAGCACAGACAGTGAGCAGTGAGCGTTTGTGGATTAGAAATCCCTGGTTGTGTGATATCCTTCCCGTGTGATTCAAGTGGCTGAGTCACTACCATGATTGAGCCCAAAGGCCTTGTACTACTTTTCAGTTCATTTCTCATGTGAAGATTGGATACTCGCCTCCCTGGTTCACAAAGATCACGTGTGTGACACTGAAAATCCCATACCTCTAGGCAGCAAAGATTTAACGCGGAACACATTATGGCTGCTACCTGTGCTTGAATAAGAGCTTTTTATGTGCCCGAGGTCACGGCGTTCAGTTAGAAACACATACAGGCAAGAATGTGAATTAATTCTGTGTCGTTTTAAAACTTTTACTGTTAAGGTTTTTATTAGGGGTATTACAGAGGGGTGGACTTAGAAGTTTTATTGGCTGTAGATTTACACTGAGTTTCATTATTATGTAAGCTGTTCTTAATCATTTCTAATTCTCAAGCCACATCAATTGCAGGCCAGTACAACAAAGAAAATCACACCTATGAAATCGTCTTGAGACTGTTAGAGAGGTAAAACACTGGAGGCAGTACAAAGCAGTTCAAGCAGGCTACAAAGACAAGTTCAGCTGCAGCCCCGGCAGATCAGCTGATCTCAACATCAGCTTATGGCCACATATCCAAATGATAAACATCTATAGGGTGTGCTGTTCAAATTGCTTTAACCTCCCCACATATGCTGCACATCTGCAAGCTGCTCTGAAACCCACCTTCATCCCAGCACATTTTAATACAATTTCTGGATTAATCAGTGCCATGTCTGTTGTTATCAATGCTTCGCCGTTCTGTCCTGAAGTCTTGCTACTTTTCAGGGTGGGGAGGTCCCAGAGCAAAGCCATTCTGCCAAATTAAAATTACAGCAGATGGAAATAATGGTCTTTTTACTGACTGAAAGAAAATCTGTTGTGACATGTGGAGTCACTGGAGGATTTTTTTCTTCTGACAATTTGTGCATGACAAAAAAAGCCAGGAATCCACCACTAAGTCAAGTGAAAATACACATCTGTGCAAGATCATAAGTTTGAAAGGCTGGCACCTCTCTTAGAGAAAAGATAATTTGGCCAGCGAAATCTCTTTCAAGACTTGTGGAGCAGATTAGGATGTAAGTAATATATTTAGAAAAAAACCCTACCTAACCAAAGTAAATAATTGAAAATGACAAAATCCCCTAAGGATAAAAGCAAGACGTGATATTAGTGGATTTTGTGTTTGGTTTGACTTCATATAATAGGCAGTGATGGCTTGAAAATGTTACGCTGTGCCGTTGGCTTTCATGTTGTGATAAGTGGTGTGCACCAGCTGCCCTTCATCTGAACTGGTTGCCTTTGTCATTTTTGGTGCTGTGACGCTAAGGACATGTATATTGCTGTTTATTTCTTGGATGTTTTAACATCTGCCTTGTGCAGATGTTCCATTAGGGGATGAATGAAAGGGAGGATGATTGATGAGTCTGAATCTTTTCTTTAATCCAGCATCTTAGCCAAACTTGCAGCCTTCTTTTAGTCTTCTTTGTAGAAATTGAAAATTTCTCATAATGTTATCACTCCTTGGAGACAAGAAGGTTTTTTGTGACGTATTTGTGTGTACTGTATGTCCATTTGTGTGTGTGTGTGTGAATGTGAATGTGTGTCCTTACTGAAATGTGAGTACCTAAAACCATGGCTTTGTGTGTGTGTGTGTGTGTTTTGTGTCTGTTTGTGTGTGAGATTGACTCTCCTGTTCTCTGGCTGCCAGGCATCATCTCCTCTCAAAGAGACATTCTTGACAAGGCAAGGGCAAAAATTTTCATAAATGGAAAGATGGTGAAAAGACATTGAGTGGGGACGGAGACACACTCTTACTGTGGTGCTTCACCAGGTTCTCAGTGAAGTGCTGAGGTCTGCAGAAAGCCTCGAGATCACTGAAAACAGCGGGTAAGGGAAATAAATAGGAAAGTCACAGGATGAGGAAAAGTTTAGCAGTTGCACTTTTGTGTTTTCCTTTTATCACATTTTTCTCTAAAACGGTGGCAGTACAGGTGGCGTTTGTGTGCCCGTGTGCATTGTGAGCATTCTTCTGTTAATGGGTGATTGATTGTAAAGTAGGTTTGTAATCAGGGAGTTACAGCATTATCCAGTTGCAGGTTGTCTGAGTGAGGAAAAACAGACGAGTAATCAGATAATTACTGAATACAATCCTTTAGGTCACTTCAAGGTTGTCCCTCTCACTAATTCAAAACACACCCACTGTCTGTTTCTCTGATGCACACACACACACACACACACACACACACACACACACACACACACACACACACACACACACCGGCATGTAAAAAAATTTGATTACAATGTTGGGAGCCACTAAAGTTATTCAGTTCCACTTTCATTAGTGCCACAGTGAGTGTGGCTGTGGTCACTGCCATTACGGCTCCCTCTCCTCTCTTCATACAGTCAACTCGAATCAATTTGTGGCTGCTGGTTTAATTTCTCAAGCAATGATTTATTTATTTTTTTGTACAAAGTGCACCGGAGGAACAGTGAATATAGTCAAAAGCTAATGTAGCTACCAAGACATCACCAATTGATTTGAGCTGTTTTGAAGCCTTGACTTGAATATTGGCTGTTGCCATTTTTTTTAATGGGGTGGTTCTGATTCAGCAGTTGGAGCCACTGCATACTTACGGCCTGTCAGTCACCATTTAACTAGACCCTAAAGCTTAACTTGCTTTATTGTCTTTTTGCCCTCTATTTGGGACTGTGTTATAAAATGAACATCATTCTTTATTATATAAAAACTGAAACTAGTAGGGCTGCACAATTACTAGTCTGGACAAAAGCAATTATGTTAAAAGACAGATTCACAACAGAAATCAAAGAAAGCAAAGTTATGTACAGATGTAAAGATGTGAAAGCAGTGTTGTGTTTACACAACAGTGCAATAAACTTTTTTTTTTTGTCAGTAAAATCAATGAATAATCAAATCAAATATTCTTTATCTCAATAATGATCAAAATAACCATGATAATCAATTTAGCCATTATGGTGCAACCCGAGAAAATAGTGATTCAAGTAAACAGTGAGTGGATTCTATCTTACCTAACACCAGCCAGCCATGATGGCAAGACACTAAATGTCACTTGGCTTGATTTTACTTCACCCAGTATTAACACATTTGTGTGAATATGTGTGTATGCACGTTCTTGACATTGTTTCACAAGGCATGTGCAGACAAGACAGTAGCGACAACCTCAGGAGAAAAGCTGATGGGACTGAGAAGTGGTAAAAGAAGTCTCAGGATAAGTGTATGTCTGTGTGCGAGTGTAGTTTCTGTTCATTTTGTGTCTCTCGGGACAGAATAGAAAAATAGAAAATGATGCATCTCCTTTGCCATTAGTGCCTCTACATCTGATAAACCATCAATTCTTCTGTCTTTTTCTTTTATTCTCACACTTTATTATACCGAAACTTGTAATAGCTAGACCACAGAGCTCTCACACTTAGTAGATTATGGATTGTACGCAATGAAGAGATCTTATTTGCAGTCTAGGCCTTGGTTAAATGTCTCAGTGGTTTTGCCAATAGTCTTGAAGAAACAGCTTGGCTTGGACTTTGAAGTAAAGCGGAACAGCGATTATGCTGATCACTTCACCACACACTGCCGACTCATTGATTCTCAGTCTATAGGCTGCAATCTCTATACATCGTCACTCATTAGAGGCTACTAAGAACTTAAGTTACTCCGAAAGGCATTGTGACTGCCAAGATGGGGGAATACAGATGTAAGGAGAAAGAAGGCGAAGTCGCATGTGCTAAACTACTCTCACACAAGCTCAGAGGGACATGTGCATTCAGTCAAGCACGCAGACAGGCCTGCAGTAAATTCACATGGAAGGACACACAAAAAACCACATGCGCACACATCTACATGCATGCATGGTCAAAGAGGCTCTCTAATGTGATGTGCAGAGACAGGCTGTCTGCCCTCCTTAGTGGCTGCTCCACAGTAAAGCTGCACTCCATGCTTGGTCTACAACACAGTTCCATATGGCTTGTGAAAAATTCAAGCTGAAAATTACAAATGTGTAATTTTTCATGCCTACAAACATCCCAGTACTTCCTTCCACTTTTAATTCACAGGTCAGTTCAATTCAATTCAATTTTATTTATATAGCGCCAAATCACAACAAACAGTCGCCTCAAGGCACACTACTGGTAGCGTGAAGCGATACCTGGACCCTACAGAGGTTGCACAGGTAGCCCAGCTCCTCCAGGATGGTATACATCAATATGTGCCATATCTAGTTCAAATCAATTCAGTTTTAGTCATCTGCCGTAACCGGTTGGGGCTGAGGGGAGTGAGACTGGACAAAAGAGTGTATGAGAGAGAAAGAAACCAATTACTGACAATTAGGTAATCAAAATAACAATTTATTGTCAATCAGTGTCTTGCCATACTTTTATTGTGACATGATCCTTATATGGTGTTGATGAAGAATATTTCTTTCTTTTAAAATGTTCTGCTTCCTAAAAGTTTTTGCCAGTTCGTGGCTCTTTGACATGCAAATGAAGCACAGGTTCTTTTTTCCATGTATGGCTGAGACTCATGCTAGTACGGCGGCACAGTGGTCCAGCGCTTAGCAATGTTGCCTCTTGTAATCTTAACTTGGAATCCAAAGCGCTTTGAGCAGTCAGTAAGACTAGAAAGTGCTAAATAAATGTGAATGTGATACTTTGCGCATTGTTTCATCTCAGATATGAAAAATAACCTCAGCACATTCTGAATCTCTTTGTAATTCAGTAAATGCATGCAGATGTAACAGACGTTGTCCTTTTCTAAATAAAAACTGTGCTGAAATTGAGAAGTGTGGACCCAGGACTGTTAAAGATTATCATTCAACACGCAAGGAGACGTTCATAAAAATGAGACCAGAAATTTCCTTCACTGACTGTCACAAAACTCTACATTATGAAAGCAGCAACAACACCAAGAATTTAATCTACAGCAATAAAGTAAAATGGTAATGGGAGCATTAGTAAATGAATAAAGTGTTTTGAGTGACCTGTTTTGAGAGATCACACTGAAAGGAACTTGTTTTCATCATTCAAAGTGGGTGTGACTCTGGCAGGGTGGAATCTCTTGTGAAGCACATTTGTCACGCGCGACCACCTACTGTCCATCTGTAAAGCACTGTTCAGCGTCATCCACACCTCCTTCACCTGTTAAATGATTGTCATTGCTGATTGCTTTTAGAGGAGGAGATATTTTTGAAACTCGGGTTGCGCGCGTGTGCAGCTTTATATAGTTATATTGCAACATCTGACTGATGATGGACATCTAGTCATTTGTGGTGGCGAGTGGCAGACAGGGAGAAAATCACTCTTAATTACCCATTTTTAAATATCACCATCTCACAATTAGCTGCTGACATTAACGTCACTCAGTGCGGCAATCATAAAATAATTATTTTATGCGCAGGATGCTGCACAGCATTGAATACTATTTGTTAGTTATGATTTCACACAATTATTAAATTTCAGTTACATCATATTTTGTTATTCCAGTTTCCAATGAAGACTGAATTTGTCCTGTTGCCTTACAGCAAGAGAGATACATGTTACTTATGACCTGTACATTTGGTCATCATTATGGGTTTTACATAGCCTCTGGCTCTCCTGTTTTCTCCCTCACTCTACATCAGCAGTTGTAGTTGACAAATTCCAAGTAACTGAATTTACATATACTCTCCTTCACCGATCACCGTGTCCTTGGTAGTGCACGTAATGTTTTAAGCACACCGTCATTAACGTGCCAGGAGTGTATTTGATAATTGGCTCCAGGCGCTTTGGCCTTTTGTAGTTTGTCACAGGATCATCTTCTGTGCTTATTCCATCGCATATTCAGGAGAAATGCCTTTCTAATATCTGTCAGGCAGGCTGCCTGTTTGCTGAAATATTGAACGAGAAGATCACAAAGCAATCAAAATGCTTTTTCTACCAGGGGAAAGTGTTTTTATAGCTGTTTTTTCTTTCTTTCTTTCTTTCTTTCTTCTTTTTTTTTTTTTTACGAAGTGCAGCAAATGAATATCTATGAAAGTAGAAAGGTGATGCCAGACAGCAAGATGAACTCTGCTAAGAGGCAGTATGATTCATGGCCTCTGCCTAAAGAACCAGAGTAACAGATAAACAAAAATGGATTGTGAGGGTGTGATTGGGTTACTAAGGACTAGCAAGATGCTCCTTATAGTATATCTATGTATATACTCTGTCTGGCAACTTAAACCTTTTCAGATGCTTGTTAAAGCAAATATCTAATCAGCCTATGACACAGAGGAAACCGAATGCATTTAGGCACGTAGACATGGTTAAGATGAGCTGCTGAAGTTCAAACGAAGAATCAGAATGGGGATCAAAAAGTAGTTTAAGTAACTTTGGAAAGTTTTGGTGCCAGGCATGCTGGATTTTGAAAAATGCTAATCTGTGTAAAACCACCTCCATCTATCTGGTTTATAGAGTATAGTAAAAAAAAAAAGGAGTGATCAGAAGTCTAATAAGTGCTTGTCACAGCCAATTATGCAGAAACACACATCCAAACTCAGTCGTAAAGCAGATTGGCCACAGCAGAGGAAGACTGCACGGTGTGCCTTGTATAAAAAGTTCAGTCTTGTGGTGATGGAAGTATTTATTTATTTGTTTTGGCACACTTTGAGCCCCTTAAGCCCTTGAGCAACATTTAAATACTCTGAGTGTTTTTGCTTTGCCTTTATGACTACAGTGTTTTCATTTTTTGGTTTTTTTTTTTTTTTTGCTTTTTGCCAAGCCACAGAGCGCACATCATCTCCAACTGTTTTTCTGAACATAACAATAAATTCACTGTACAAAAAGTACAAATCAGTCCAAATCAGTTTTGAATGTAGTGGAACGGGAGAATCACCTCATAAAAACACCTTCCTACAAATCTGCAAAAAGTGTGTGATGTTTAATGTGGACCAAATCCTCTGGGTAATGTTTCTAGTGGCTTGTTGAATTTATGCCAGAAAGAATTACGGCACTTCTGAAGGTAAAATGGAGTCCAACCTGGTACTAGCAGGATGGCTGTTGCGTGTGCATATTCTGCATTCGTCATTTACTGGGGCAGTGATTTACTTTGTGAGATGACTTCATAAGATCAAAAACAGTGTCATTATTTTTGCAGGGATTTCATCGGTTGGGACAAATTCAAGTTTCGTGCTGATAATTGGCGCTGCATTAAAATTCAAGGATACTGTTCTTCAACTTGAGGGGAGCAAAATATAAACGATAGGGTGACCTATGTGAGTCACATAGGTCAGCTTGAATGCCTGTATGAAAATCATTAGAAATTACTGCTAGTTGTTCAAATAGCTGATGAAATGGTTTAATTAGGGACTGACTCACACTGCCAGTTCATGGTACTACCGTGGCTATAAATGTGCTGTTATTAGATTAAATGCTCCTGCAAACACACGACACATACTGTGCGCTATTGTAACCCACATATTCCCTCCTACATCATGGTTTCATCTTTTTAGAACAAAGACTTCTGAAACAGTGCCACACTGTGAAACCCTGCAACTGACAAACAGGCATTATTTTGCTTTTTCTTTTATTTTTCCCAAGTCTGCAAAAAAAATCTGAGAATGATCCTGAGAAAGTGTAGTGGAAGGAAAACTTAATAAAGTTTGGGTTAAAGTCGTACAGCCAGGACCGGTGCGCCTCTTACTAGATTTTCAGATGTTTGTTGGTGTCTGTTCCATTTTTGGATTTTAACCCTTTAATGCTGAAGTATACTTTCGATGGCTGTCGCGTGCTCGTATTCTGCATTTGCCATTTGTTGGGGCAGGGATTTGCCATGTGAAATGGCCTTATGAGATTGGGCAAATGTCTTTTTGTTTTGTTTTTTGCATGTTTAATTTTGTGGAGTTTTTATGCTGGATGCCCTTCCTGACCAGTGATGTCAGTAACGCGTTACTTAGTAACGCGTTACTCTAATCTGACTACTTTTTTCCGGTAACGAGTAATCTAA
>JAVDPK010016995.1:0-15067 GCA_034780415.1 Cichlasoma orientale
CTCTGCTTAGGCTGCTGCCCCCGCGACCCGGCCCCGGATAAAGCGGAAGAAAATGGATGGATGGATGGATGGATGGTAAACGAATAATTGTTGGCATCATCTTTGGAATATATTGCATCAGATCATCTATGTAATGAATAACAGATTAAGAAAAAGACAAGCAATTAAATAAAATAGTTTTTTTCTCCCCTGTGGAAGTGAATCATCTAATCATCTATGATTTTTAAATAGTTAAAAAAAAAAGAAAAAGAAACTACCATGACTCATCTCTTACCCTTTCCTCTGTAAATCTTTATCTATATGACAACCAAGACTGTGAGGAACTTATACTGAGAAACATGCACGCTCATATAAACCCTCCACCTTTCCTTTAGGTTTGCTCTGCCTTCCTGCTGAAAAGGAAAAAGTGCAGCTTATCTACTGAAGGCTCTTAGAAGGGTGGAGGGTGTGTTTCTTTTCCCCAGAGCAGCCATGAATTATCTATTATACCACAGAGTATTCGCCTGAAATCTGGTCGCACATTGTTGCAAGATCATTCTATAACCTGAATGCACAATTTATAAGGGAAAAAGAAAAAAAAAACACACGCAAACCACACGCAAACCCCTTTTGAGCGCACATAAACCCATGGTCATCATTCATACGGCCCTGTTCGCTCCCATCTGATCTCTTTGCAGCTGAATCCACTTAAGTCTGAGTTATGATAAAGACTAACTCAAAGATGTGCTGAAAACGAGTACTTTTATTTATTCAATTGTGCGCCCATCAATCCATCATTCATCTCTATCATGTTTATTTAAATATCAGTCCTAATTAAATCTGTTTTTTTTTTTATTTGTCCAAGACAGTGTTTTTGTTATCATTAAAATTAATACCTGAATCTCAATGCTGACCCTGCAACAGCATTTGCTCAATTATTTTTCAGACATTAAAGGGGGGGGGGGGGAGCCTGCTACGGAGAAAGATGGCCCACAAAAGACAAATTGTGTTGAACTGTTTCCTGGAATAGCTTTATCATATCATATTTCTTACCCATGTATGGTTTGGTTCCAGCAATGGATGTTGCTTTGAGGTCATCTTTTACAATGGCTGCGATGTTGAAGTCTGTTAGATGGACGTGCCCTAAAGAACAGAGAGATTATGTTACCTCAAGTGTCTCATTCTGGAGAACCCTATAAATCTTTGTGGTATCTTAGAGAGTCAAACAACTGACCTGTTTCATATTAGGTTGCAATACTGTACTACGTACTGTAGTATTGGCACACTGAGCACACATAAATGTGCTGAATGTTACCTGTGTGTATGCCATGCTAACTTTGGGAAAGTGCAAGAGTTTTTGTCAGAGAGTGATTGTTCACATGGGTACCTGATGACCTGCAAACGCACAAAGTAAGATCACACACGAGCTACTGATAAAGGATCTTTAAAAAAAAAAAAAAAGAAGTGTCAGAATTCATGTTTAAAATGTACTTTTCTTTTTAGGATATATCCCACTGCTTTCCCCCTGCTTTATGGTGTCATTTAGAATGCTTTAGAATGTTCTAAAGCACAGGGAAGAATATTTGGTATCCTGTCATTATCAAAGGATCTCTGTTAATGAAGCCAGATAACTGTGACAGATATGTAGCCGAGCTTAAATATCAGTTGACACTCAAATGATGCTTCAGTATGAGTAGGGCTTTATTGTTTTTCTTTGTATTTTCCTGTGGGTGGTGCAGTAGTTAGCACTGTCACCTCCCAGAAAGACGGTTCCTGGCCTGAAGCTCCTGGTTGTGGATGCGGCTTTTCTGTGTGGCTGCCTGTTAGGCTAAGTGGTAGCCCTAATTTGGCGGTGAGTATGAATGACTGTGTGGTTGTCTGTGTCTCTGTGTTAACCCTGTGATGGATGGGCAAACTATTCAGGGTGTAATGGATCCGCAGTTAGAAATTAGATAGATGGATGCATGCATTTTTCTGCCTCTATCATATAGTTATCTCCTTTTGCTGTAATCTCTTTTTGCCTTACAGAAGACAGATTTAGGACAGGAGAATTAGACTGCAGAACTGGGAAGGAAAAAGACAGCTGTCCTCAAAATGTTGGGCTGCTAAGACAAAATTATCTAGAACTAAAAACCGATGTTTTGAATAGACTAATTCTGAGACCAGTTCAACGCGGCTTTACTGAGAACAGGGATTTTCCATTGCTTCGTCAGTTCAGACATCTTTGGTTGAGCCGACTTTAAGGATGAGAACAGTCTCTGAGGACCAGTAGCAGATGCTTTTAGACTAATGGGTTTGCCACGGTATTATTAATTGTTAATTTCTCAAGACTGAAGATTCATTTGAGTAATTATTATGCTGCACAGGGCTATAAAAGAAATTGCAGAATAGTCCTTTTTTGCTACTAACAAAAAAGCAAAAAATTACAAATGAATAATAATCATAAAAATAAAGATATTATTAGTGGTGAAATGTGGAGTATGAATTCAGCTCAGTCTCACAGCCTGAGGAAGGAAACCACTGATACAGTGATACTGTGAGTTCAGATGCTTCCTACTGCTCCTCCTGTAGATGCTACCAATAACTTGGCCAAGGACTTTAGCTTCTTAAGTGTTAAGTACAGTATTTTCTGAACTTTCTTTAAGTCCTCTGTGATACACAGATACCCAGGAACCTTAAACTGTTCAGCTGCTCCACCACACACCTATTAATTTAATAGAGGTGTGTGTATTTGTATTTGTTTGTCTACTCTTTTTTTTTTTTTCTGAAATCAACAATTGACTCGCTATTTTTGGTCATGTTAAGGAGGATTTTAAAGCATTGCTCTTGGAACATCACAACACTTGGGCATCTGTGGAATACTTGACAGTTACAGTGAATGGATTTAATAAAGTAGAGGCTCTTGACTCGTGGGCTCCATTATGAGTTAAGCTTAAGTGGATCCCTGGGTGATTCTTTTATTTTAAAGTACCATTCCCACTGTCCCTGCTTGTGAGTGTTTAAGTGGCCACTGAACAATGGTTCGGCAGGACGCCCGGTGGCTTAGTTATCTAACGTGTTTTATGGGATTACCACCACAACTGTCAAGCTTTGCTTAGGTTGTGTCCTGCTGCTGCATATCCCCTCTATTTTTAGCATGTCTTTCATTAACAGTACTTCACAACATGTACCCAAATCAATTTCTTGGGTCTATTTTTGTATGTGTTATGTGTATTAACACTTACACCGGGGCCATAGAGCATAAAGCTGCAACTTTTGCCAAAAAGTGACATCATCCAGCAAAACGTGCACTGGCCAGTGAAATGCAAGCAACCAGACATTTCCTCATCAACACACTCCCCATGCATTCTTTAACCAGTGACTGTTTTCAGTTTCAATGCATGTCTTTCTTTCTAACACAGCTACCTAAAACCTGAGCGAAATCAGCACTGCTGCCTTGTTTCAGTATTTTTTAATTATTATTATTATTACACTGAAAGCATTTGAGCGAAAAAGGATTTTGTTCTGCATCAAAAATATTTGCAGTTATAATCTTTTTGATCTGTGAACTGTTGCTGAGGTAATGCCAAAAACAGGAACATGGATTGAAGTCTGCTGAAATAAGTTATTGCAGGCTTTGCTCAGCCAGTGCAGTTATCCAGCTAATGCAGCAATCTTTCTTTGTGACATAGGTATTAGCTTGTCTCACTGAAGTGTGCAAAAACTATAAGCAGGTGACACCTTTTCTATGCTTAAACGCTATTGTGGAATCTGGTTTATGCACAAATGAGGCACTTGAGCTGTCAGATCAATAATGATGAAATAATGACCTTAAATTTTTAAGCATTCACAGTTATTTTGACAAAATCATCAATTAATTTAATGAATCCATTATTTAGCCAATATTTTTCTATGAGAATATGCTTTGCCTTCACTCAATACACGCAGAGACTGGTAAAGTAGCCAAAAGCACACTAATGATTAATTTTCCTCATTAAAGGTAAAAACCAGTACTTGCCAGTCTGAAGCACTGTTTTTATGAAGGTGTTGTGCTATTAAGGTTGACACAGACATGAAGGTGTGTAATTCTCTTGCTTAAATGTGCTAGTTTGACAACTGCCTGCTTTCTCTAAACCAGAAAGATCCCATGCCACCTTTTACGAGCCCGATGTGAGCTGAGGTGGCATACGTACGCAGAGGCAATCATCAACATTGGAGAAAAGACCAGAGGTTTCAGTCACAATATTCTTTCAGTTAACTGTGTGTCTGTTTCTGTAGGAAACATGCATACAAGCTCACAGTGGATAAAGCAGACCTGTTCCTCCCAGAGCTTCTCTCAGCATCCTAAGTGCTATGCTGTTTAACAAAGCAACATCACATGTGCATGAGTAAATTGTTTTTCTCTATATGAAGCAGCTCCCAGAGGGATACAGGAGCACAGGTCAATTCCAGCTTTCAAAATGCAGAAGCAAACAGCTTGCTACCCCCCTGTGACACCTCATGCTGTTTTAGACTTCAGTGAGGAGGTAAACCAAAGGTCTGTGCAGGAAAAAAAAAAAAAAACTAAAAAAAAAACAAGAGTGTGGGCAGAATGCATGACGAGGAGAGAAGTGCTTACTGAGTTTTAAAGGACACACACACACACACACACACACACACATACAGACAGGAACCACAAGTGAACGTCTGCTGTCCCGTGGAAATTAGGCAGTAGCTGACAAAGCTGCCTTTTTTTCTTTCCCCTCGCTCAGTCGCTCTCTCTCTCTCTCTCTCTCTCTCTCCGCTTTTCTCTTTTATCTCTTTTCTTCCCACATGCGTCTCTGTCTATGTCTTTTCTTATTTTTCGTCCTTTGATAAATCTTTCCAGAAATGTTTGTTCATCACTTTCCTCCTTTTTGTCGTATCCTCGTCTCACTCTTTTTTTTTTTCTCTGTCTTTCTTTCTTTGTCTGCTTGTTGTGACAGCAGGGCTGCCATCTCACATATCCCCTTGGCTCTCTTGAGCAGCTGCCCCGTGCCCTCTGAAAACATTACGGGTGTGCTACTATGCTGCTGTATATGAGTTGAATGGACACTTTGATGTCAGGCTGGTTTTCAAACCAAGGGAAATAATTCTCCACTGTAGTTAGCTGATTACTTATCCACTGATTTAAATATCAGCAGTACACTGGTAGACACACTTTGATGTAATGATAGCAAACAAACAGTGGTTTTACAACAGCAGAAACACACCATAAGTGCTGTCCCTGTTAAGTTAGATTTAAAACCTATCGGTAAGCCATTATTGCATTTAGAGTCATGTAACAGGCGGTCATCAGCTAACAGACAGTGAAACAGAGAGCAGAGGAATACAGGAGAGAAACTAGCACAACCTTGTGTGGCAGCAAAACACAAGAGAGTCATTGAGTTGAAGTAAAACAAGTGCTCATTAATTAGGTAAATAAAATAAACATTTTTCTTAATAATGTCATGTTTAATTTAATAGCAAATAAAATACTGTGTGCTTAGAAAAAAATGTCAGTGTAACATAAAGTCAGTTAAACTTCAGGGATATCAATCTGTCCGGTTACGGAGCATAAACCATTTTGAATATATTTCGACTGCTTTGGAGCAAATGAAAGTGACAATATGTTCACTAGAGAGGCAACAAGACAGCTCCTAAAATGGGAATGGTTTTGCAGGTGGTGGCCACAGACCATGACTCTCTCCTTAACCCTCCTGACTGATTTGTCTCTAGTTTTGCTTTTTGCTTGTGTCCTTGTCACTACTGATAGTATGAAAAGGTACCTGCAGCCCATTCAGATTGCACAGGTAGTCCAGCTCCTCCAGGATGGCACATCCATCACATCCTTCACAAGGATGTGTCTCCCAGTACAGTCTCAAGAGAGTGGAGCAGATATCAAGGCAGGGGCTGTTAAACGACAAGAGCTGGAGAGGGCTGCAGAAGGGCATCAATCCAGCACCATCAGGGCCCTGAAAATGACCTCCAGCAGGCTGATCATGCCCAAGTTTCTGACTAAACTGACTGAAGGTGGCATGAGAGCCTGATGTCCTTTAGTGGGACCTGTTCTCATTGCCCAGCACCATGCAGCTCCATTGGCATTTGCCAAAGATATGCCTCACCAAACCATCCACCTGATGTTGCAGGCAGCATAACATTTGCAATGTTGTCTTCAGGCTCTTTCAAATCCCTCTGTTTGTGCTTCCAGATTGATATCCCTGAAATTTAACTGACTTTGTGTTGTGCTGTCATGATCGAGTGTTCCCTTAATTTTTTGAGCAGTGAGCCTGTTTTTGCCTTACTTACAAATACCCATTCTCTTCTTCACAGTGAGGCATATGAAATAATAATAAAAAAAACCATTTACTTATCTTAATTGAGAGCTTACACTAAAACCTACGATGACACTTTATCAATAATTCCATCCCTCTGACACACACACACAGATCTCACTTTCTCTTTCCTCATTTTACATTTGTGCATGTGTGTATCTTTATTTATATTAAACTAAAGGTGACACTAATACTTACACTATGACGAGACCTTATCAATAATTCTGGGTGGGTTTCTCTTTTAGAGCGGAGAGAAGACATGATGAATATAACCTTGTTCTCCACTCTCCTGTTACATCACTCCATTTTATTTCACTCCATAGTTCAGAAAGGAAGAAAAAAAACCTAAATGTCACAGAGCTTCAACCAACTCAGACTGATAGTTTAGACAAAACATAAGATTTCACTTGTGCAGGCCTTCCCTGGTTGCAGATTTTTTTCCATCTTTGTGCTGCTTTGTGTCGCAAGACCTATCCAGGCAGTGATTGTGAAAGCTGTCTCTGAGCATTGCAGCTACTTTAATCTGTGCAACTGTGATCCCAGAGGTCGGAGGTTGGGCGAAATCCTTAATCAGACGCAATTAAGTGTTGAATTTCTAAAGATGAGTCAAGTTAGGTCAAATTTTAGCAACACGTGGTTAAAAAAAATAAAACCAAAAAACTTCACTGAATTCAATGAAAAGCTAAATAAATGAGGCGTCTCACCGTGCTCATCCAGTAGTATGTTGTCAGGTTTGATGTCTCTGAAAAGGGACACAGAGAACAGTAGAATGAATGTGGTTAGCCTAAAACTAACATGAAACATTTGTATGTTTAAATCTTCTACAAAGGTATTCAGTCGGGTCTCTTCATTTCCACTACTTTTTTTTTTAATTGATTTCTAAAATGGCACACACGCTCATAAAGACAGTTTCTCACAAATCAAAACATTTTAACTATTTTTATGAGACTACATAGTGCTGTGACTGTGGGTGCCATATAAAACAGTATGATTATTTTTTAATATGCAGCTAAAAAAAGACTGACAATGGAGACCCAATCAGGAGACTGAAAGATGTAGAACAGTTTTGTCCATAAGACACTTAAATAAGTTGGTTTCTGAACACATCAGAGTCACAATTATGAGAACACATTCACATTAAACATCGCATTTCCAACTTCTATCCAAGTAAGGATATTACTTTTAAGTTACTGTCATCATCATTTCAGAGCAGTCAGGGGGATTATGTAATAATGTCTTCTTATTACGTCATCTACTATGATAAGCACACAAAGCTTTGGTGGGAATTGCAATTCCCACAGTTCACCTGTGAATAAAACCGTGTGGGTGGTACTCTGATGTCTTATTTGCTGCTGGTGACGTTTGAGTATCTGTAGGTGGCACTGCCATCTCTGCCAGGGAGCTTAGATTACTCATGTTAATTACTTAATTCTTCTTCTATTTATTCTAAACAAGCCACATATCTGCAGTTCTAAAAAAAAAAAAAAAAGCATGAAGGAATAATCCCCTACTGAAATGAACAGGTCATCAAATGTAAAACCTCAGGAGGTGAATGCATCATGAACGAATCATTTCACTTAAGTTAATGACAAAAATGGATATACAATACTTCAGAATGAAGCTTTACTTTGTGTGATGAAAACAAATGAATAAAGAAGAGGGACCATCAGGTTAGGCTGTGGGAGTAGCTGAAACATGAGAAGGGGAACAGGTGTTGACTGAGACTCTTCCAAAAGTCACAGCTTCTTCTGGTCATGTCTTTATTTTTCCAACCAGATTTTTTGTTTTGGGCACATTTTTATATTCTTTAACACGATATCACTAGTTACACCTTCCTAGCACTGGACTGGACCCCTGTTCGCCTTCAGAACTGGCTTGATTCTTCATGGCATAGATTCAACAAGGTAGTCACGGACAGCGGAAGCTGACCGTGTGGAGCGTGGAGGTTGTAAGGACCCAAATGCAGGACGGGGGGGAGGCAAACAGAAAACGAGTTGTTTATTTGAAAGCTGATGGCAGGTACAATGGAAAACCTGAGACCCAAAACAGATCTGAGAACTAGAAAACAAAACACTGGGAAAATCTAGGAAGCTAGGAAACAGGAACAGAGACGGGAACATAAACAGATGATCCGACAAAGGACACGGGGAGACTGAGACAACAAATACACAAAAGGGTGATTAAGGAAAGTGGAGACGAGTGGGGAAACACACAGCTGAACTAAACCACTGACAAAGACTGACAAAGTAAAACAGGAAACACTGAGCATGGAGACGGGAATGCAGACTTGACACCACACACGAAGACAGGCTCACAGAGAAAACAGACACCTGAATGAACATAACACAGGAGGCAAGGAACAAGAGGGAGGGAACACAGAAGGAGAACGTAACTAAAGCACCAAGTTCTGAGGATGTAATTAAACATACAAACAAGATAACCACAAAGCAAACCAAGAGTCTCAGAAAACCAGAGTCCAAAACCCAGAAATACTGAGCAACAAGCCCAGGAATATGACAAAGGTGCTGGAAACATTCATTAGAGGTTTTGGTCCATACTGACATGATAGCATCATGCACATTTCTCAGCTGCACATCCATGAGGCAAATCTCCCATTCCAACACATTCCAAAGGTGTGCTATTGGATCGAGATCTGGTGATTGGACAGGCCATTTGAGTACAGTGAACTCATTGTCATGTTCAAGAAACCAGTGTGAGATGATTTGAGCTTTGTGACATGGTGATTTATCCTGCCAGAAGCAGCCAAAAATAGATGAGTACACTATGGTCAAGAGAAGGGCAAGGTTAGCAACAATACTCAGGTAGGCTGTGGTGTATAAAACAATGCTCGACTGGCACTATGGGGCCAAAGTGTGCCAACAAAATATTCCCCATACCATTACATCACCACAACCAATCTGAACTGTTAATACAAGGCAGGATGGATCCATGCTTTCATGTTGTTCACACCAGGCAACATTTTTCCAAACTTCTACTGTCCAATTTTGACGACCCTGTGTGAACTGCTGTCTCTGTTTCATTTTCTTAGTTGACAGGAGTGGTCTTCTACCGCTCTGGCCCATCTGCTTCAAGATGGGCCAGATGCGCATTCAGCGGTGCTCTTTTGCATACTTTGATTTGTAACAAGTGGTTATCTGAGTTACTGTTGTCTTCCTGGCATCAACAAGGCATTTCCATCCGGAGAACCGCCATGCGCTGGAAATTTCTCTTTTTTCAGACCATTCTCTGTAAACCAGGGGTCTCAAACTCAAATGACCTGGGGGCCACTGCTGGCTCTGTCGTCTCATTTGTGTTTTTTATATATATATATACACAGAGCGGATTAATGCATTATATATGTAAAACACAGTGTTTGTCAAGAGAGCAATGTAGTCGAATAAACTCTTTTTTTGCAGCGGATAAATACAACAACATAATTGATACATCCAGCATTAAAAACTGTGATTTTTTTCTAACTATAATAATACACGTGAATCCACTGTGTACTCTTATGAAACTATATCAGCAGCATCCTTGTAACATCCTCTCTGCTTGACTTGGATGGGTCCGCCTCACTGCTATCCCCGGTGTTGTTAAATATTAATGGTAAATGGACTAGTTCTTATATAGCTTTTTTCTACTCTAGTTGAGCACTCAAAGCGTTTTATACAAGCGTTACGTAGGTCAACCAACCTAGTTCGTTACACACCGGACGCATTGCGTTTTTTTGCGAATAAATCGTCCTCATAAAACGCACTGTGAAAAAAATTAAGTCGACATCAAGCGATGATGTAATGAGGTCCTGATGTTTCTCAACAAGAGAAGGAAGAAATAGATTCTGGGTTCATCCAACTTATGAGAAATCAGCAGCAGGGAGAGTTTCATGGTTTGGTCCCGGAGTTGAAGCTGCATCACGGCCGCTTTCGGGCATATTTCAGGATATCAGTGGGACAGTTTGAGCTCTTGTTGAGTCCGAAAAATATTTTTAACACACAAAACATTCGCATGAAAGTGGCTCGCAGGCCAGGAGTTTGAGACTCCTGATTTAAACACTATATCTATATCAAATCTTTATTTCGAACATATAAGTAACATATGTTAATACACATAAAAATCGAATTCACATGCAATCAGTGACATTTTTTTCTGTTCGAAAAGGAGTAGGAAAGCAGTTGCTTATCAATTCCTACCCCTAACTTGCTCATTCTTTATATCGGTTCTGATTATATAATCTGAAATCCACATATGGGCCAAGCTAACACACAGTCCCTTGTTATATTATCTTTATGAATTAATCTATAATTATTTAACTATACCTAGCCAGAAGTATTGCTTTTTGATAGTGTGTCATAATAATTAGTTATCAATTTCTTTTTATATATACAGTACATCCATATAAATATTTAACACCCTACTTCATTCATATAGTGCTTTATAAGTTTTATTTTATATAATTTTTAAACTGATTTATATTTGTACAAATTTTCTTCTAAATTATTCCCCAAATTCATTCCACACCGCTATGCACATGCTCTTCATTGTTGACCTTAATTTATGTTGTTTTTTTGTTTTTTTTAATTTAGCTCTGTCCTCAGCTCATAACCCCCTTCTCTGTCTGTTAATATTTTTTTTAATGTTTTCTGGTAACATAATATTTCTTGCTTTGTACAGTATTTGACCAGTTTAAAATTTTACCAGATCCATAAATTTCAACATGTTTGACCTTAAAAATTGCAGGCATTTTTTAGACTTTATAGTGATCCATGGACTATCTGTTTGTTTTTGACCATGACTGCAGTACCTTATAGGACAATTCCTATCATATGTCTTGAATATCTTTAGAAATTTATCATATGCTTTGTTAATATCTCCCCTCTTCACAAACCTCATCCAGTTCTGCTTCACTAATTCTTTTTTTTAATGCATTTAGTTTTTCTTCTGTTCTTACTCTTAAATTTTAAATGCTTAGTTTCCCTCGGTTTCATATAATTACAGTAATAGACAATAAAAACAGGTAGGTGATCACTTATGTTGTTATATAATAGCCCACTCACTATAGATGGTTGTGTGGGAAAATCCCAGTAGATCAGCAGTTTCTGAAATACTTGAACCAGCCTGTCTGAAACCAACAATGATGCCATGTTCAAAGTCACTTAAATCACCTTTCGTCCCCATTCTGATGCTCACTTTGAACTTCATCAGGCCATCTTGAACATGTCTATATGCCTAAATGTACTAAGTTGCTGCCATGATATTGGCTGATTAGATATTTGTGTTAATGAGTGTAACTAACAGTGGCTGGTGGGTGTTCATCAACAGCATCCCGAAGCACCACAGTTACACCTCACTGCCCTGCTGAAGCAGTACATGTTTGTGGAGTTAGATCTACTGTAAATGATAAATGGACTTGTATTTAAATATAAATAGCCCTCTTCTACTCCCACTGGGCAGTCAAAGCATTTACAAGACTTTCAACTTTAGTCTACAAAAGAAAAATATGAATGAAATAAAGTACACTAAATATAACACAGAGAAAAAAAAACTGCTTCCAGTATAAGCTTAGATTTTGTTACTTCAGGTTAGATATTTTACTTTATGTTTTTTAACTAGAAAAAGTTATTCATCTATGTGTACTAAAAGTCACCATAGAACTACAGAAAGTTAACTGACAGAGTGGAAACTAATTCTAACAGAGAAGCACTGATGGTGGAATCCCAAATTTTTATAGTGACAAAGGCAGCTGCAACAATCCCAAGATCCCTGATGAGAATCAGACACTTCAAAGAACAGTTCAGCACCCAGTGATGTCCCACCTGGACATTTTTTTAAAGTTCAAAGCACCATTATTCTCCTCTTTTTCCTCATTTTCATCGATCTGTATTCGACACCGCCATCTGTCGTTTCCACGCTATGACACCGTCTGTGCCACTTAAACTACTCCTAATATCCTATGTCCTTACATACTTCCTTGCATTTCACCTTTTCACCTTGGCGCCTTTTAGCACACACTGAAACCTAAACTCTTTAGGCACACACAAAAGCACAAACGTAAAGTGTCACAGTGTCATATTCTGCTAATTACCATCCTCCCTGTGTGAGACTGATGCACTCGTGTGCCTGCAGACTGGATCCAAAGACTGGAAGGGCACATCGTGTTCTCAGCTTCACTCTGTTCTCTTGTCTCTGGAACATATCCCTACAGCTCTAAAATGCTTTGAACTGGAGCAATGATATTCAATATTCAGAGCCCTTCACAAATGGTCCATTTCTGGTTGATGATCAGGCAGCATTCTTTCTGACACACTAAACTTCACTAAATGAAGACATCTAAGAGGAGCCTATTGTGTGTACATTGAATGGGATCTGGATAACACTAGCAACTGACTTAACTGTTTTTGATGTAAAAATTTGATCTGCAATCAGACTAAGAGTGTATTTCATAATGTGAGTTAGAAATAGTATAACAGTAGTACCATTCTAAGTTACGTTTCATCAGTATAATAAAATAAAATCTTACACAATCCCGAACAAAATCTGGCAATATTTGCAACAATGTGATACAATTTATGAAAGGTATAAAACTGTATAATTGTATCTAGAGTTTTTCAGTGAATCACAACATAATGGAAACACATACTGTATTGTGCATCCTTACTGTTAGTGGGTGTCTCATCTAATTATGTCTTTTGACTATAGGAACACAGCAGGATTCATCATATCAAAGGCCACACTGGCCTGGGCTTTTTGTGTGGCTTTGTGTGCATATCTGTGTGTGTTGAACACTCTTGCAGACAAGGACGACCTGTAGCATTAGGCTTGGCTCGTGGGTGCTTTGGCAGATCGGGTGGCACAGGCCCAGGTGGGGGTAAGAAAGGTCGACCATGTAACCCTTAATTAGCTGACATTTGCCTCAAAGGCTGGCACTGAGGGGAGGAGGAGGGGCATTTGTCGCTGCTAAAAAAGCACGCTGCAAGTGAGAACACGGGAGCATCTTTTATTGCTAAAGGCCAAGCTGTCATTGTGAAGCCACAGGAGCACCAGGGGTCGAGACACCTGGCTTAAGAGATAAAGCAAAGCAGCAAGTCTCATTAGGAGTTGGTGCATGGTGAAAGCCAAGCTGCTGAGATAGAGGAGGTGATGATGGTGATGATGATGACCATGAATGACTTTGTCTATTGGCAGTCAATATTAATGAGCAACCAAACAGCAAGTTTTAGGTTGACTGTATTCCCTTTATATTTTCAAGAACTCACATGATCCATAGAATGCTGTGAAAATTGTACATCAGCAGTGGACGACAGCAGAATGGATGCTGTTTCATGGCCTGATGAGTCCTGATTTCTGCTGTGGCATTCAGACAGTATGGTCAGAATTTGGCATGAACTACATGAAAACATGGATCCATCCTGCCTTGTATCAAAAATTCAGGTTAGATTTTATTGGCATGATTTGGGCCCCGTAGTAACAATCACAAAGCTCAGATCTTCTCAAACTGGTTTCTTGAACATGACAATGAGTTCACTGTACTCAAATGACCTTCACAGTCACCAGATCTCAATCAAACAGAGCCCCTTTGGGATGCGGTGGAAGGAGAGATCCGAATCATGGATGTACAGCTGACAAAGCTGCAGCAGCAATGGGATGTCAGTATCGGCCAAAATCTCTCAGCAATGTTTCAGCACCTTTTTGAATTCATGCCACGAAGAATTAAAGCAGTTCTGAACCCTGGTTGGGCTGAGCTCTTTATAAAAACAGTTTTACAAAAGAACTGTCGATATTTTATGAACCAAGAAACTACAAAACCCACTGACCAGTCAGAATCAATACTCCCAGTTTCTCATTTGCATTCAGTTTAAGGAATAAACTAATCCATGAATAAAATAATACATAAAAGAATTACACAGAAAATACGCACTGAAGACTTTCAATCGCACATAGTCATAATCAAAAGTAGGTCAGACAGTTCTGTACTAATGTTGTCTAGGGAAAAGAGCAGTGTTAGATATTTTTTCCTTGACTCAGCATTGAATCAGAGAATGTTTACCCTACCATTTATCCTTTTATGACCACATAATCACCACGGCGATATTGGAAACCTATTCATTGTTCTTTGGAGTCATTTTGAAAAATAATTCCCAGTATATATTTCCCAGTGATCTGAATGTGGTGTATCTGCTCACTTTGCAACAAAATTGGCCTAAAATCTATTTTGTTGCAAAGGACACGACACATGAGACAGAACTCGTCACCTGTTTGTTTCAGCTAGCAGTATGTCGTGTGTATGAGCCAGGATAGCTGCAATGCAGCATCTAATAGTGCTGAGGAACAGATGGGTCTGTTTCAGCCTTAACCACACCAGGGCTGTGTAACTGTTTGGTTAAGTTACACCTTAACCTGCAGCAAAAAGGCATCTGAGATGAAAGAGCTCGACTAGTTTCCTTGATTTAAATGAAATATGACAAGAAAAATGGGGGAAAAAACAACTCTTTTCTTGTCATATTTCTGGATTTGTATAAACTGTATTTCTTTCATGTGCTGACAATCGCTAAACTGTGAGCTAGCAATCTGTAATCATCAGCCATTCTTTGTCACTGCTGGAGTACATCAAATTGTAGCTTGTTTAGGTGAACATTTACTCTCTGAATTTTGTTAAAATATATTTTTTAACCAAAAGTAAAAAGTAAGGAAATCATGCAAATTTACAGATAGATAGATAGATAGATAGATAGATAGATAGATAGATAGATAGATAGATAGATAGATAGATAGATAGATAG
>JAVDPK010016996.1:0-15064 GCA_034780415.1 Cichlasoma orientale
TGAGAGCGACCCATTCTTTCACTGATGTTTGTAGAAGCAGTCTGCATGCCGAGGTGCTTGGTTTATACACCTGTGGCAATGATTTGGATGGTGAGTGAATGCTTTTGGCAGTATAGTGTATGTTGACAGCACACAGCACAGTCCAGCCTGTTTCAGGTGAATATTCGTACACCTCAGGACTTCATAGTACCTCAGACAGTCTCAGCGTAAAGGACAGCTCTTGCTGCACATCCTAGATGATGTTCAATTACAAAGAGCATGTGACCTGACACAGTGGCTACGAGCTTGGAAACTCGTCAAACTGCCAAAAATGGCTTTGTAGGAGCCAGAGACCTATTTCTTCTCACTGCTAATGATCCCTCACACCAAACAGTAGTTGATGTTTGATTTCTGTGGTGAAATTGCAAAGTCCAAGTGGTAAGAACGGGAATTCTAGGAAGCAATCTAAAAATAGAAAGCAAATTGAAAGCTGCCCATGATCGAGAATCTTGTCGAAAAAGAATAAGAAAAAATCAAAAAGCAACACTGCTGCACTGTCCAATCACTATAAACAGCACACAGCACACTTTAGTTCATTAACAATTGCACTCATATACTCACAAGAGCATCACATGTGAAGTAGCTTCAACAGATATGCTCTTTTGTAAGTATCTGAGTAAATTCTGGTAAAAACTACGTTGACCAGCGATAATAATATATAATGGTGATTTTTAAACAAAATGACATTAACAAATCAAATCAGCCACCGGGGCTGCCCTTTCTCATGATTTTGTTCTTTATTTTTATGGAGAGAATTTCTAGGCGGAAGGCTTCAGCTTTGGTGGCCTCAGAATCACATCTCTGTTTTTTGTGGATGATGTGGTCCAGCTTGCACTGGAGCACTCACGGCTGAGTGTGAAGTGGCAGGTATGAGAATTAGCACCTCTAAGTCTGAGGCAGTGGTCTTCAGTGCCCACTCCGGGTCAGGGACGTGTTGCTGCTCCAGGTGGAGGAGTTTAAGTATTTTGAGGTCTTGTTCACAAGTGAGGGAAAGGAGAGCAAGACACTGACCGACAGATTGCTGCAGTGATACAAATGCTGCACTGGTCCACTGGGGTAAACGGAGAGCTGAGCGTAAAAACAAAGCTGTCCATTTACCGGTCGATCTACACCCCTAGCCACACCTATGGTCATGAACTTTGGGTAATGACCGAAACAACTAGATGGTGGATACAAGTGACGGAAATGATCTTATTCCAAAGGGTGGGCTGGCCTCTCCCTTACAGATTGGGTGAGGAGTTCAGAATAAAGCCGCTACATCTCCATATCAAAAGGAGCCAGTTGTGGTGGTTCAGGCATATGCTGCCTCCTGGGCGCCTGAGGTGCCCGAGGTGTTCCGGGCATGTCCTACTGGGTAGAGGCCCCAGGACAGACCAAGGACACACTGGAGAGATTATATCTCTCGCTGCCCTGGGAACGTCTCGGTGTCCCCCCGGATATGCTGGAGAAGGTGGCTGGGGAGAGGGGGGTTCTGGGTTTCTCAGCTTAGGCTGCTGCCCGCTTGACTTGACCTCGGATAAGCAAAGAAAACGGATGGATGGATCTATTTAATTTAATTTAATCCATCGGACAGCAATATAAAGCTATATTATTTATTTATTTGTTTGCTTGTTTTTAATAGCTCATCTATTTTGATACTGGTAAGGCTTAAAGTTAGGGGTGTGGCTGGTGTGATGGACAGGCAGGTGGTACCACAGGTTACTGCAGCCAGTTGATGTCTGCAAGGCCTCACCTCTGCTGATTGTTAGCGCCTTTTGGTGCATTTTAATATAATTTTTCTGACAAATATCATAGGCTGCTGTGTGGAAACACCTATCCAAGACTTTGTGTTTCAGTTTTATTAATCCTTTACCTTGTAATAATTAGCAGAGATATGTGTAAAGTGCACCTGTACAAAATATTCTTATAAGTTGCTAACCAAGCTTTGTCATAATAACTGAAAACTTCACCCTCTGGTTCCAAAAGAACAACATGGTGATGGCACTGAGACTTCAAAATGTGGAACCCAAGCCCAGTGGGTGACATCATGACAGTCTGTGTCACTTTATGTAACTCATTACAGTTTTACTATTCTAACATGGAGACTATCACAAAGTGAGAAAATGGACTATAATGGAATTAAAACAAGCATGGAACTAGTCAGTATTTATGTACCATTTTAAGAAACTTAAAATCATTTGCTGTAGCAAACCCAGGAAGTCACTGAAGGCCCTTAATGGATGCTGCAATATTGCTGGACAAGTGCAAACAATAGTAGATGCACACAAAAGAAATAGTACTTTAAAATTCTGTTAAATGGAACTTATTAAATCTGCAAAATAGCTGCTTAATCAAAAAAAAAAAGAGTTTCAGTAACTTAAAAAGGAGAAAATGTAACAGAAAGCCAAACTTTTGCTGTAAGTGTAAACCTCGTTTATCTTTGATTTGATCATTTGTGTTTATAGAATGATCACGTAAGATATGACATGATGATTTTGATGATTGATGATATTTTGCAACACCGAAGCTGAGGTTAAATGTTACTTTATATCTACAGGTAGCTCTGCTGTTGTCCCGGAGTGAAGAATGAGAAATGGGTTGTTTCTGTGGAAGCGAGTCTGCTCCTTGCTCTCTCCAAGACATTACACAGTATATTATCTACAGCTCTAGCCACTAGCCTAAAGGTACTTCATTTCCACATAAACATTAGTGGAATGATTTCCTAAGTAGATAAACTGTTGATAGGCCAAGATCTCAACAGTAATTACATCATGTTTTATAGTACATAATCCCTGAGAAAATGATGAGAAGCTAGATGAAAGTGTGCATCAATCAAATGTAACAAACCCAATTATTGTCGTCCCTCCCTTCTTTTCTTCGCTGCTCACAGCCATCACACATCTCCCCATGACTCAATCCCGATATGGCAATTACAGCAGTGGAGAGTCTTTGCTAATAACTACAATCCAATCACTTCACAGCATGCACGGAAGGAAAGAAGACCCGCAATAAATAATGACAACCCACAATTTACTTGATATTGTTATTTTTACACTTGCCTCTTCAATATCAGGATCATAAAAAACCTTTAATATGTTTGCTTCTTCAAGTTTCCCTCTGGTGCTATGGCACTCACACAGCGCAGTCTCTGCGCCGTCTCTATGTTCACAACATAAGTGCAGGCATAGGTGGGGATGGAGGGGGCACATTTACAATTTATGCATTTATACCCACAAAAAAACCCCAAAACAAACCAAAACCATGAAAGCAGATTTATTTTGAAAAAAAGGTGCAACATTCCTCAGCAAAGCAACAATACCCACAGTAGGGGTGGACATTGGATCTTTTTACCTCCAAAATATGAATTATAAGTGATAAAAGTGATGAAGATTCTGTGTTGAATATAATTATATACAACACAGATACAGTGTTGTGACATCAGTCAGCAGCTGCACAGCACCTCCTCCATCGCCCTGCACATGAAAGCAGGTTAATAACATGTAGGAACCAGAAGCAAAAAAGAGGAAGAGGTCGGAAATTAAGGTAAGTAATAAAGATTATGTTGGCTGGCCTTGTTTTCAGCCAGCCTCGATAACATAGCTGATGTACATGATTTCTAAAATGTATCCAACGAAAGAAGTGCATGAACGTGTCACATATTTTCAAAGTGCTCAAAATCTTTAACATGAGCCGAAATGTTGCTGAAACTCATGAAAGCTTTGGAAATCCAGCAACTGATAAATTCAGTTTTCCTAGAAGTGTGCAGGTGCCTCATGAACAGAAATAAGGTCACTTTCCAAAAAACAAAAACGGCGCAGAGCTGATAAAAGACAGTTCTGACTCTTATGTCTGGATATGTAATTAAATGTAACTAACAAAATAAAATGTTCTGTATCTAGCTCCTCATCTATCAGTGGGTTTCTTGTTTGCTTTATTATAAATTGTACTCCTAGTACCTGGGAGTGACCATTTCACCGGACCTGTCCTGGACTCATCACATTAACATCACTGTGAAGAAGGCCAGACAGCGTCTCTACCTCCTCAGGTGGCTCAGATACTTCAAGCTCCCACTCAAGGTGCTCAGGAACTTTTACATCTGCACCATCGACAGCATCATGGTGGGATCGAGGATCACCACCTGGATGGGAAACTGCACCAAACACTTCTTGGCTCTTAAAAGGGTGGTTCGTTCAGCTGAACGGACCATCAGAACCACCCTCCCCGACCTACAGGACATTTACACCAATCAGTGCAGGTTAAGGGCTATGAAGGTCCCAAAAGAGCCCAGCCACCCCGGATACTCTCTCTGCTCCCATCAGGCCAGCGTTCCTGCTGCCTGAAGACTGAGACTGAAGTTTAAAGAAGCCATGACTAGACTTTTAAATTTTTACCATTTATATTTTTATTTATATATTTTTACTGTTTACTACTGGCTGCAAGTACAAAATACATTTCACTGTGCATTGTACTGTGTATGACAAATAAACCTTATCTTATCTTACTCAATCAGTATACTAAAGTACTAAAGATATACAAAATGTACATACTAGTTTGCCTTCTAACAGCCAGTTGAGGAGATTGATACCTCTCCTACATTTGTGTGCTAATTACAGACTAGCTTAATTTAAAATAATGACTTAAGTGAACTAGTATGATTTTATCCAAATTTCAAGAAAAAAACTAAACAAAAAAAACTAAATACCAACTAACTAATCAACATTACATGTCTCTAAAAATACGGTTAAAGGGCAGAGCCAATCCACCAATCAGAAGGTTGTGAATCTACTGTTGTGCAAGATTCTGAACCCCGAGATGGCCCAATGTATCCACTGGAGTGTGAATATTAAATTAAGTGCTTAATTATAGCTATAGATAAGAGCACTGTATGAATGTGTGATTGGGTGAATGAGACTTGTAGCAGAAAGCACTTTGAGTGCTTGAAATTGTGTAGAAAGGCACTATATAAGTACCAGTCTATTTACCATTGTAGGTGGTGCTCATTGTCACATTTACTGATTAAAAACATAAAATTCACCAGTGCCAGTTTATATCAGCTGCCACTAATTAACAGTAACTCCACAAAAAACTTAATGACAGAGCCGATTATTGTGTCTCTATAGTCCTGCTAAAACATGGTTACAAAGTACTTTAAGATGTATTTGTATCTTTTTCTCTTGCTGTGCAAATATATAAAATAGAGTAACCCAGATTTAGAACTATAGACTGGTATTTCTGTATTGCAACAGTATTTACGTGTACCTTTATTTTACGTGTACCTTTAAATATTCTTCCGGACCTCCTTGCTTTTGTCACCATTTGAAACATAGACAAAAACATAATCTGATTAATTGTGTGAAGAGAGGCAGAGCTTTAAACCATGAAATCTTATTGGACAATCAATCAGTCAATTTTCCCCGCTTCAGAAAGTGCTCTAAAAAGAAAGCAGAGCTAAAGCAAAGCACTGAAGCACTTTTCAAAAGGAAAAGCTTAAAAATAATCACATCTTTTAAAAGAACCATTGTGTCTGAGAGCTGTTCAAGTCTTCTATAATTGGTCACACACAAAGCACCATTTCAATTTGATGTGGCTATAAAGAGACATTTAAAGCAGCAATATTTAATTTGCACATTGCTGGCCCAAAAATGACAGCGAGATGCAACTGAATTTTTGTAGATTTCATTAGACAGCAGTGAACTGAACAGAGCAGGTTAATGTTTACCAGCTGGGCCAGTTACTACCAGTCCACAATTCACACTAAAAGCACACCTGTAAATGATGCTTAAAGGCCCAGCAAACTTTCTGTTGGAAAAATAAGCTATGATAATTATTCTTTATAAGAGTTATGTATATACCGCTCATTGATGAACAGAGACGTGAAGAGGAAACCTTTGTATGACATCTGTAAACCTCACGTGCTTTATCTGTAGAAGTGTGAAGACAAAAGTTAACCACATGTCCCTCTCTGACCTTTATCTGAGTTTCATATTTGTGTACCTTGTTATTGAGAACTGATAAAAGGTGTTAAGAGTATGTCTGATTTTCATCCTCTTCCCATGTCCGGTTTCTTTGTTTGTCTGCATGCACTGAGGCAGAACCTTACAGATGTCAAAGTGCTTCAGTTACTTCCTCTTCCTCCTACACTCTTCCTGTGCCACGTGCTTTCTGTGTGTATAAATATGGAGCTTAGAGAGTCATTCGGTAGAGCTCTTATGATTGCCCAGGTAACCTGTAGCCGTCTCTCTTCTTGCAAGAATAAACCCTTTTTTTACACCGGACTGATCGTGTGCACCTGGTCTCTTGATAATTTTAGAATTTATAAGTTTCAATATCTCAAAAATACTTGTCATGCTCCACGACTGCTGTCATGTTGAAGTGGGAATGAACAAACTCCAAAGCTGGTCCAACAAAAAGCTGATGAGATTCTTTCACTTGAAGAAATCTGTTATGAGAATTCTATGAAAACTAGAAGCTTTCTATGATGTGGCTTAATATTTGGGTTCAAGCTATGATTAACCTGATGTCCACAAGGGAAAAAATGAACCCTCTACTGTCTGTATGCTTGATTTGCACAGTTATCCATCAGGTATAGGGCAGATTACACATGGTAGGTTCAGCAATGCCAATCAGCCACAATATTAAAACCGATGACAGATAAAGTAACAACACTGATTTAATTAGATTGCAGAGTTCTATAAAATCCCTAATCAATTCAGTTGTGTCAAATTGTAACAACAGTCACTTCAAAGTAAAAACCCTATAATAATACAGAGAAAACCCCAACAATCAGACGTCCCCCTATGAGCAAGCACGTGGCGAGAGTGGGAAGGAAAAACTCCCTTTTAATAGGAAGAAACCTCCAGCAGAACCAGGCTCAGGGAGGGGCATCCATCTGTCACAACCAATTAGGGGTGGAAGACAGCCAGGAATTAATACTTATTAAATGCAGAGTGGCACATAAACAGAGTGAAAAGAGATGAATGAAGAAGAAACACTCAATGCCTCATGGGAAGCCCCAGCAGCCTAGGCCTATTTCAGCATAACTAAGAGAGGGTGCAGGGTCACCTGATCCAGCCCTAACTATAAGTTTTATTAAAAGTAAAGTTTTAAGCCTAATCTTAAAAATAGAGAGGGTGTCTGAATCCAGCTGGGAGCTGGTTCCACAGAAGAGGGGCCTGAAAGCTGAAGGCTCTGCCTCCCGTTCTACTTTTAAATACCCTGGGAACCACAAGTAAGCCAGCAGTCTGAAAGAGAAATGCAAAATGGGGTGATATGGTACTATGAGGTCTTTAAGACAAAAGGGGGCCGGATTATTCAAGACCTTTTATGTGAGGAGTGTGTCAAATAGCTCACTGATGCATCAAGTGTGGTGTGCGGGTATGTGCGTGTGCTGTGTGCTTGTCTCCTTCCACCTTCAGCCTCCACCACTGGCTAGCTTATGTGAAAAGAGAGCCGAGTGCGTAAGTTTCCCCTGTCTTTCAGTGAGCAAGCCCTATGCAGTGCCTCCTTGTGGCGACACATGGTAACTGAGCATCATATGGCCTCAGGCTAAACCGCAAGGACTCGGTGGTGGCCTGCCCCTAGATGTGTGGCATGCCACGTACCCTGATGCCCACAAAAAGACCTGTAATGTGGAATGTGTGCACACTACTAGACAATACAAAGGCAGACAGACCAAAAAGAAGAACTGCACTGGTTGCCAAACAACTTGCCTGCTACAACATGGGCATTTCAGCACTCAGTGAGACACACCTACCAGAGAAGGGCCAGCTTACAGAATGTGGTGGGGAATACACATTCTTCTGGAGCAGTTGCAGCAGTTCTGAACAAGGAGAAGCAGGTGCTGGTTTTGCCATTAGGTCCCAGCTGGTTTGACAACTTTCTCAGCTTCCCAAAGGCATCAATGATCACCTGATAAAGCTCCAGCTCTCACTTGGAAACAAGAACAATGCCACACTCTTCAGTGTGTATGTCCCAACAATGACCAACCAAGATGGCATAAAGGACAAGTTCTACAAAAAAAATTGATGCAGTCATTGCATCAGTCCTGCCGTCTGAAAAATGTATTGTTCTTGGAGACGTCAAAGTCAGAGTGTGGACGAATCATCAGACTTGGGAAGAGATCATTGTAAACCATGGCATTGGCAAATGCAACAGTAACGGTTTCCTGCTCCTCAAGACATGTGAACTTGTCATTACCAGCACCTTGATCCACATCCCCACACATAACCAAACAACCTGGATGCATCCACTTTCCAAGTACTGGCCTCTCATACAGTAAACTATGCGATCACCAGGAAGAGGGATGTGCAGGACGTAAGGGTGACGAAGACCATGTGCGGTGCAGACTGCTGGACTGACCGCCGCATCATTGTGGTCAAGATCAAACTGTGCATCCTGCTTACCATAAGGCCAGAAGACTGCCAAGAGATTGAAGATTGCCAATGTTTATGAAAAAACACTCAACACAAAACTTTTGGAGATGCAAGACATGTGGTTCAGCAATAAGGTTTATGAAATCCAGGGCTTTGCAGTCAGGCATGACACAAAATGCTTCTATAATACCTTGAAGTCTGTGTATGGGGGGGCCCATACACAGACTTCGTCTGAGGCAGTCCTTGGATCCTTCCCCCTTCTCAGTGCAGGTGGGATGAAGCTGCAACAGAGAAGAAACTGATTCTGGAGAGACTTTGACCAGGTCCTCAACTGCACAGCTTCAATCAACAATGAGGCTATTGATCACCTACCTTAGGTGGAAATCAATCAGAACCTTGTGAGCATTCCCACACAGAAGGAAATCAGAAAGGCTATCAAGCAACTCTCCTGTGACACAGCACCAAGAGCCTCCATCATGGTCATCTCTCCCATGTTAACTGATACCTTTCATGATTGCCAGGATGGTATATGCATCAGATACAGGACTGATGGTGGACTATTCAACCTCAGGTGCTTGCGGGCTATTACAAAAGTGACGGAGACTATAATCAGAGACCTAATATTCCCTGATGACTGTGCCCTCAACGCCAACTCAGAGCAGATGATGCAGCACAAACTGGAGTGCTTCTCTTGTGAGACCTGGACTGTTTACAGGAAACATTCAAACATCTCAACCACTTTGTTATGAGCTGTGCTCGCAGACTTCTCAACATCAGATGGCAGGACAAAATGTCAGATACAAAGGCCCAGGCCGGCATCCCTAGCATCCATACTCTACTCCAAATGCCCAGGTCAGATGGGTTGGCTACATGATTAGAGGCCACACCGAGCCTGGCCTCCAAAGCTACAAACAGACAACATTTATCACAAATATCATTATTACTAAAAGAGGCCAAATAGTAACTAAACATTTGACATACTGAGCAGGAAAGTGAAGAAGCCTGGTGCTAGTGACTTGGCTAAAAGCTAAGCTAATAGCTACACTAAGCTACAGTAGCGAATCCCTAAAGACACAATGAGTGAATACTATGAATATAATTTACAGGTGATTCAGCAGAGAGTTTGCTTTGGATAAAGCATGTGAAGACTGCACTATGAAATAAATTATCTAAAGGTTTTGTAATTAAACAAGCTACACAAAACAACACTGTGTATTGTAACAGGAACAGGAAGTGATATAATACCGCAGTGAGAGCCAACACCACTGAGACACTTCCAGATGGCCCGCACGACAAGGACCAAAAATGGCTCAAGGAACATTAAAAAACAGCCTGACCTGGCACTCACCTGTCCTTCAAATAACTTGGATGCCAGTCTGTTATGCATGCACCAGAACAAACCAGATCTATGGTCCTCTTTTCTGTTATCACTTTCCACCAACTCAGCTTGGTTTTCACAGATGTCTCTTCTTGCCACACTGTTTCTGTGTATTACAGCATTTCTGTTTATTTGACTGACAACAATAAAAGTGAAATAATAATAAATCTAAAAGTAGAATTTCTTAAAAGTACAGTCGTTGCCTAAGGGGGTTCATTGGTAGTTTATATCCTGTTTTAGCAGTGCAGATTACTAAAAATATATTATTTATTCAAAAACAAAACATTTGGCCTTTTTGGCCCCTGTGCTTTCAGTGCCTCGGGGCAATTGCATACATTGACCAGAACCTTCATACTAGAGATACCAATGCCAGTGAACAAACACAAACAGTATTTTATTTGACCAAACTGGAAAGAATCAAAGGAGGGATATTGTGCCTTGAAAGCACACAATATATCACGTAATGATATATTAAGAAGACAATGCAATGCTGTTTAAAAGAGCCACAAAAATAGACAGTAGTCCTCGACTACACAGTTCACCCACAGGGAATGTCACTTTTTTTAAAAATATACTTTTTTATGGTTTTGATAGAAACTAATATGACATAATCCAATTTGTGAGCAGAATGTAAAGTCTGTTTAAGATCTGAAAGAAAAAATGTCATACCAATATAGTGGAGACAATCAGAGATCGATTGGACAAGGAATCAGAGACATTGGTTGTCTTCCCCTTCTGGTTGTCTGTCATGTTCAGGCCACTTGGAGGGTCCCAGGTACCAATCTGTAAAACAAATATTTAATTTTTCTTCTTATGGTTTGGGGCAGATAGAGCATATGTAAAATCCAGTTATACAGGCATACAAAAACAGAATGGACATAGCATGAATAATCTTTAGTTACATGTTTCTTGATATTTATTTAAAAACTATTCTGCTTTCCTTTTGTTATGGTCCCTCTGTCCATGTCTTGTGGTTTTGAGATGGGATCATATTCCCAGTTTCTGTTAATGGTGTTTTGTGTTTCCTTGTGTTTATTATTCTGACTGCTGGTGTTGGTTTCCTATTTTATTAACTGTGCCAATAGTCTGAGTTATTTATGTCTTCAGGTTTAATAGTTTGTCTTTGCATTTCCTTCCTGTTCCCTCAGTCTCATCTTTGTCCTTTCCTATTTTATTTTGGTAATCAATTTCCCATGTGGTTGGTGTTCAGTTTTACTTTCCCCAGTCTTTTTTCCCCAGTCAGCCCCACCAGGCCCTCCAGGTGTTTCCTTTCTGCCCTAATCACCTTTCTGTTGCTGTCTTCCCCTTTGTCTGATCATCTGTTTCTGCTCACGGGTCTGTACCCGTTCCCCTTCCTGTTCCCTAGTCTGTATCTCTCAGTGTATGTTCTTTGTAGTTCATGGTTTCCAGTGTTCCCCTTTTAGACGTTTGTTTACCTTTGGATTCTGCAAAGAGCCTTACAGTAAACAGCTGACTTTAAGTTCACCTCTGCCTTCCTCAGCACATCTGCATTTGGGTCCTCTATGCAACATTCAGTACACGCTAACATTTCTGTGTAGCCCAAGCTGGAACTACCACAGCTCCAGTTTTCAGTGGAGATGGCTGAGCACTCTGCACACGTCCCAGTTCCTAGGATAAGGTTAGCCAGGGCCCAGCCTGCAACTGTACCCGTCTCTGTTCCTAGGTTGAGACCGTCTAAGCCTAAGCTAAGCCTAAGGCCCTGAAAATCTGCTGCCAGGGTGCCTGTCACCGGAGACGTCAATTGGCCCTGCTGTCCAGCCTGAGCTTCCTCAGAACCCTGAGCCTTAAGAGACTCCAGTGTTGGTAGACCCAGAACCTGCAAAGCTACTCGAACCAGCAGATCTGAACCTGTGGGTTCTTTGTTGTCCGCACCTGGGCCTGAGGATCTAAAGCCAGTTTGTCCCATGCAGCCTGAACCCGAACCTGAAAGGTCCTGTCCCCTTCATCACCACAGCCAGCCTCCATGGGGGTGCTTTCTCCTTCATAGTCAGCCCCCAGAGGTGTCCCTTTGCTGCGCCGACCTGCTGGAGGTCACCTTCTGTGCCAGCCTTCAGAGGGTTTTCTTCGCTTCTGTCACCACCAGCCTACAGTGAAGTCTTAGACCACCTCCTTGATCGCCAGAGGGTCTCCTGGCCAGCCCCCTAAAAAGGCTTCACTGCCAGCTTCCCCTTCTGTGTACTGGGGAGTTCCATCTCCTCAGCCAGCAGCAGCCCCCTGTCAAGTCACTGCTCTGTCTTCGCCACTGGCATCCCGACCAACCCCAAGTTGCTTCATCCCTGCCACTGGCCTCTGTCCCTAGACCTTGTCCTTTGGACCGGCTGGCCTCCTGGATTGCTACACCTCCTCTGCCTAGCCCCTTGGCCAAGCCAACCCCCTCGATGATTTTTCTTTTGCTTAGGCTCTCGTCTTCCCTGTTTTCTGTTGTCGTTTCTTTTACTGTGGTGTTGGTTTTTTATTTTATTTTAACTGTGCCACTAGTCCTCGTTCAGTTATTGATGTTTTCGGGTTTATTAGTTCCGCCTTGCATTTCCTTCCTGTTCCCACAGTCTCGTCTTTGTGTCAGTCTTATCTCCGTGTTAGTATTTCCTATTTTATTTTGGTAATGTTCTCTTTTACTTTCCCCAGTCTCCTTTCCCTGATGAGCTTCAGCTGTGTCCCCCAAGTGTTTCCTCTCTGCTCCAATCACCCTTATTTGTATTTAAAGTTGCTGTCTTCCCCTTTGTCTTTGTCTGATCCCATTCCCCTAGCCTGTATCTCCCAGTGTATGTTTTTGTAGTTCATGGTTTCCAGTCTTCCCCTTTTGGACTTTTATGTACCTCTGGGTTCTGCAACCAGCCTTATAATAAATGGCTCACTTTAAGTTCACCTCTGCCTACCTCCACACGTCTGCATTTGGGTCCTCTACGCAACATTCAGTCTGCATTTCCTGCAGACTTTGACACTTTTGGCCCATCTTAAATTTTCAGTTTTTTTCATTAAAGACAGTGAAGTAACAATTTCCCTTTGAAATCTGATCTGCTACATCTGATAATTTTACTATTTTAGAGCTAGGGTGATTGCCATGGGGATTTCCATTGGCAGAAAAATGCCCACGGTGACATTTATACAAGGAGCCATACACAACCTGAACTTTTACACTCTTAACCTTTTATATTGCCACATTAAAGAAATGCATTCAATGTGACTGTAACATCTGCTCCAGCAGAAAAGAAGCAGCACATTTTTATGGTCTGTGAAATGTCTTTACAGACAATAAGACATTTGAGCTGTACTATTACCAACAAACACATAATTGAAAAATGTAGACATATCTTCAAGCTTTCCCCCATTCAGCACTATCAGGGACACTCTTCTAGAGTCCCACAGGGAACAATGTTAGTGATGATCCTGATCAGCCCTGTGGCCTTTTGGAAGACTACAGTGAAGAGGGCTAAAAGGGGGAGGGGTTAGGAAAAATCCTGAAGAAACAAGGAGGAAGAAGAGGATGGCACAGCTAACAGATTATGCCTCAAGGCTTCTTGTGTTCTCTCATTTCTCCCTCAAGTCTACAGCCCCAGCCTCACCACAACACCCCCAACACTCCACCAACCTGTCTGCCCTGAGCATCACTAAAAGAGACCACAAATACTCCAGCCACACACTCCTAAGGGCACTTCTGATACCCTGTGTGAGCGCCTGAGATGGGCTTTGTAATTGCAAATCAACTATTTAATTCAAGCTTCATGAAACTAGAGGGCTTCTGAAGGGGTTTTATTAATGGGGTAAATTATTCATGGAGGCACAGACACACACAGCACACAAACCAGAGGTCAGGAGCTGCTGAGAGGCAAGCACCATTGAGGATGCTGAAATGTGAAGTGTCTGCAGTTGCATGCAAGAATATTATTTGTATCAGCAGTGTTAGTGGGTCCTCTTCCCACTGATAATCTCATGAATCTTAAATTGAGTGCTGAACACTGGAGAGATGCCCCTGAGGAAAAAATAGATGTGCTTATTCATATAAGTGCACAAACATGGCTGACATGTGAACACCATGACATAAATAGACAGACTTGAAATTCTATAGTCACTCAATATGGTTTGATTTTGACTGCTAATTTTAAAATGATTATTGTCTATTCCTATCCAGTAGTTAACTGAACAAGGAGGAGGAACGATTTAAGCTACCAATAACTCTGTCAGTGCATAGTCACATATTTATGTTGTGTCTTTATTTGATGTACTATTGCACATGCAACTATTAAAATTGGTCTTCAGTATGCATATGTATTTCTATTGCACCTATCCAAATGCAGAACGAGTGTCATTTCCTATTTTTTTCTTCATTTAAATTTGACATTTAATCCATCCCAGTGGCTCGGTGAACCGCAGTGTATACTACCAGGAGAAAGTCCTGAATTTCAATCAGAACCTTTGTCAACGGTCACCTCCTCTCAAACATACTCCAGAAAGAATGTTCGTTTTTGTTTTCATATTTGCAGTCAGTACTGGGCTTATCATGCTGCATGTGTTTGGACTGATGGGGGAACAGGTGCTGACAAGTTTGAAAGATAAATTGTTTTGGATATTCTTCATGCCCGTGAAGCTGCGGACTTGGAAACAGTCGGGGTAACGGCTATTTTCAGAAAACGTTATTATTCATTTTCAGGTCAAGTTCAGGTTTACCCTCAGAAACAATTAGAATGTGTTCTAGTCATGATTATATTATAGCTTCATCTGGCCTCTTGCAGTTTTACTAGGCTATGATTTTAGTATCTTTTATACAACCAAATAACAGGCAGAACCGTGGCTCCGAGCAAGAAGATCCTGAGTTCAAATCCACCATCTGGCCAGGACCTTTCTGTGTAGAGTTTGCATGTTCTCTCCGTGTCTGTGTGGGTTCTCTCCAGGTGCTCCAGCTTCCTCCCACAGTCCAAAGACATGCACTTAGTGGGGTCAGGTTAATTGGTGATTTTAAATTGCCCACAGGTGCGAATGTGAGTGGAAATGGTTGTCTGTCTCTCTGTGTTAGAGGTGATCTGTCTCTGCCTCTTGCCCTATGACAGCAGCCTCCCCTGTGACCCTGAATTGGATAGCTGAAAGAAAAGGGTGGATATACAACCAAAGGTGACAAGTATAAGACTGGCACTGCAGGCAGGCTGCTAACCAAGTTTTAGTATTAGTATTAGTTTGCTAACTAATATTATGGTAATGACCTGTGACAGTGGACTCATCTCTGTGCTTGTCCTGTTGGACCTCACTGCAGCTTTGATACTGTTGACCATAACATTTTATT
>JAVDPK010016997.1:0-15049 GCA_034780415.1 Cichlasoma orientale
TGCAGTCTAATGAGATACAGAAGTTTATTTTCTTCTGAGGCTCAAATATAGTGTTAGTTTATAATCCAGCGATTTAAAGACAGAATTGAGAGTTTAACCCTTTAATGATTCAAAACTTTTAAGTGGGATCAGTCAAGCATTTAATGATACAACTGCAAATTTAGCAAAAGCACATTTAAACAGAATAATAATGCGCTGCCAAGTATTAGCCGTGTGGCTCAGCTAAATCAATGGCAGAGGCTAACAAAATAAAGCTGCCTTCAACTGCTTACAGGTGCAGGACCCGAAACAAAATCGTATCCGTGTGGAAGCACCTTTAAGACCCATTAATTCCTTTGTGATGTCCCTGGAGTGGGTGATGCATGAATTAACAGCCGCAAATGGCCCTGAATTTGGAGCAATCACACCGCAACAATCTCATGTTTACTGACACAAAGAAATCACTTCTTAAAGGGTTTTAATGCTAAACTTAAAGTCTCTGTTTCTGGATCGGTAGCCTGTTTTTCAGCTGTGCAGGAGGGAAAAAAACACTGAATAATGTAGATTTTTTTTATAAACTACAGAATCCGCCGGGTCTCAAGAGACGACAGTTGATAACAGCATTAGATAACATCTGCTCTATTCCGGGATAGAGAGCAGGAGAAGGGGTATTTATGGTTTTGTTAAATGGCAGCACAGAATTCAGTGTTTGAATTAATATTTCATCCAAACACGGCTGAAACCCCCTCGTCCTGGACCGGGGACTCTGCTGGAAAGCATCCAAATAACGAAGGCTGGTGACACCACAAGAAAAAAAGATAGCTCCACAGTGGTGACATCCAGCTGCTGATTCACTGCTGAATTCACAGCATCTGTCAGCACCTTTTTTTTTTTTTTTTTTACAAGAGGCAGGAAAGACCCAAAGACTGTAAAACATCATTCATTTTGATTTAGTTTGGCCTCTCTAAGTGACCCCAAACTCTGTTACATCTCGATGCAGCCGTCCTTCCGCATATAGGCTGTTCCCTGTGAGGCCGGCTACAATTACCTACAAAGACAATGCCTCATTTCCTCCTTAAATAAAACATTCCCATTAATAATACAGCTTGTGAAACGTTAAACATTTCACCATTTTTCACAGAGAAAAAGCTGCTTTAAATTCATTAAAGCTCCTCACTTTGTTCCTGTATAAAAAGCACAGTCATACCTGCTGGTCACAGCAGCGTGAAATATTTGCTCTGTACGAAGTCGCATCATATAAAATGGCCCAGATTTCACAGGTTTTTCTGGGTCGCTGGCTGTGTCTGTTTCACGCTCAGCGAGTCCTGAGCAGGTATCAGGGTGCAGAAACCGACCGGCTCCCCCTAATTTTCTTTTTCTTTCTCTGCAGCAGCTGTAACATCACACTCCTTCCACCCTCGTATGTCACGTCTACACTTTTTCTACTTTTCCATGTGTGATTTAAAAATCATTGGGGTCAGCGTAAAGGACAGGGCTTGGGTCATTAGTCATAAACGCTCGGTGTGAAATGTCACGTTCCCCCAGAGTTCAGTGAAAGGACACAGGCGCAGGACACAGGAGTGAGGATAGCAAACGAAAAAGCACAAAGCGAGCGACTCTGAGGATTTTTTTTACATCCTGTTAACGTTTCCAAACAGGAAAAACAAAAACATGTAAGAAACAGTGACAGCGAGCAGACTGACAGGGAAAAGAGGCAGGACTGTAAATACACAAGGTGTGACCAAGTGTGGAGAAAGCAATCATAAAAGGTGGGGAAAACGACAAAGGCGGGAAGGCTGACAACGAAAGACATGTGGGATTTACCAAAATAAAACAGGAAGTTAAAAAAACTATGACACAGGAAGCACAAGCAGAAGGAAAGGCGAACACTGAGGAGCACGAGGAGATCAGAGGCTAAACTCAATACTGTGACACAAAAAGGGAAAATGCATTGTGATAACATAAAATAACCTCAAACTTCAATGAGACGCAAGCTAACAGTAGATGCTAGCGCTCGCACACAGAGGGCGATGCAGAAGGAGGTTAAACAACAGTCAGACTGTAAACATGGAGGTCAACCGCTGGTTTGCAGACCCCCGTTTGGGCGTTTTATTGCAGTCAGAAGTGGCCACATTTCCAGCACAGGTTGGAGTTTGCAGGTACAACAGACAAGTAAAACCTTTATTATTAAAATAATAATTATTATTAAGTCAAAAATGTCTCCAGTATCACAAATGTAGTCAACAGGTCTATTTCAGTGGCTAAAATTAGCAGACAAGATGTCACAAAGGCTGCTGGCACCACCAGTGAAGAGAGAAAAACATGTACCCCCTCAAAGGGGGCAGAATCAGAAATGGAGACTGTTTGCCTTCTAAGTAAAATTGTGTCTCTTAAGTCGGACATTCTCTGTTTGTGGTTTGTGGGAAACCTCTGTAGGGACTGACTCACTTTTGGTCCATTTCTCAAGTGGCCACTGGAGAAACGGAGGTTTTGTTTATTGCCTTTTTAATTTAATTTTTTTTTTTTCTAGTTCTGCTGGTAAAAAATGTGGCCTTACAAGTAAGAGACTTGCATCATTCACATGATAGCATATAACTGAGATGACGAACCCTCATCATCAAGTATTTGCACTATCAAATGTTTGAGACAAGCAGAAAGAAGTAAATGTAGTACTACATCTATCCAGGAGGCTATCACAGGACAAGAGGCAGCTACACCCTGCGCAGGTCTTCACTGTATCGCACTGTAATGAATATAAAATGTGACCAATGCCCCACCTCAAAAAATCATGCATCATATTAACTGCTGGTCTGTCTGTGCCATATGCATAAAATGATTATACTGTCAGTGAACTGAAAAAAAAAAAAAACTCCACACTTCTAGTAAGAATCACATGATTGATCACACGAGGATACTGTGTATAAAAAAAATGGTGAAGTGAGGTGGGTACGTTCAGGATGGATGCCTGAGGACGGACGCAGAGCTGCTGATCCAAGACTTTCTGTGTCCCATGTGCCATTTAATGCCTGTTTCTATGCATATAATAAAGTCTCCGTTTTGTTAGAGCTTATAGTCTTCTTACCCTTGTTTTGAATTCAAGATAGCATCTACATAAACACAAGCCTCTGCTATGACATATTCTGGGTATTCAGAATGATTCAAAGCTGCTCTTTGCCAAGTTACCGATCACACGTGCACCTCAATGCCTCCAGTATTTACGCTAATTCAGTTTTTTCTCCTTCTCCTTTTAACTGAAAGAATCCGTTCGGCTGTATCTACAGCTCCCTTTTAGAGGGTGCTTCAGAATGGATCTGCTGCAAGAGAATCATAAACTGGCTTTAGAGAGAGATTTATTAAACTCAGCATGAACAGAATGCAGAAGCATGAACAAACAGCAGCGGGTTAGAGGTGTGGCTCACTGTTGTTAGTCTGCATGAATGACAGCGCAGCATGTTATGGAAACTGATGAGTTTATTAGGAGCAGTCTGCAATGTGGGCGCCACCATACACAGTACTGACAGGTACTGCTTCCAATGCACATGATAAAGGCTTTTGTGAACTTTTGTGCAGTTCTGGTCGCAGTCTCTCTCTATACTTGCAATTTTAAATTTTAAGCCAAATTTTTGGCCAAAAATGAGACAAAACAATAACCAAAGCAGAACATGAGGTTTGCTGCTGACAGTAAAATAGTTCATAGTCATTCCAGGTTTAAATATATCACAAAAACATAATTAGTGGGAATTCTTTGAGCCAAAATGAAGAATTTGTGAAAAGTCACTGTGACGGTAATAAAAAATAATGAAAAAACTGTAATTAATTGGATGTGAAACAGCATTAAAAGTAATGCTTTAAACCACAATAAAGACTTAATGTGTCTAAGAATGTTGTCACAGCTCATACCTCACCTGCCCTAACTCGAGTCCCTGAACTGCACCTCCCACCGTGTTTGTGCTGTTGGCGCTTTTACAGTTTTAATGGAACTGGTCCAATAATATGCCCTGTTGTGTGGTACCGTATAAGATGTTTGTGCTGTTGAGTAAAATCCTAGTATTTTATTAGTCCATTAGCACTAATTAGCCAGTATCTGTTACAGTTTACAGGTTACCAAGCTACCTAGAATTAGTTGATAAAGCAGCGCTCCGCCCTTTAATCCAAATATGGTAACTTGTGGCTCCAAAACCTTTAAATGCAGTCCAAAACAAATGGGTGACGTTACAGTGGATGCATGCCTTTTTTTTTTAATATACAGTATTTGTATATAATGGGTTTCCTCACCCACCCAAAGACAGGCGCACTGGGTGATTTGTGACGTCTCTGCTAGACTGTGAAGGCATCCTGATTAAGGTGTACTTTCCTTTGCCAAAAGCTTCACAAATACTCAAAGTCAAATGGGTATTTAAAACCGGCGCCCGCTCCCGTGTATTTCTAATGGAATAATTCTAAGTTTATGTGAATGCATCAGTTTGTTGGAAGACGTAATTGCGCACTATTATAATAGATTTTAGAATAAGTTGCAGCTGCCCAGATGTGTATCTTAGCATCAGTAACTATAATCCAATAATGCTTGCATTATTCAGAGTTAGGTGTGTCTGCAAAGGCAGCACTACGCAAACACTTCATTACTTAACTGTGTAAAAAATTGTATCCGTGACTTCTGCTTTGTTCACACACCTTAACGCTGCACGTAGTATTTGTACTTTTATGACCTCAGCTGCTGTGAGTTTGGGGTCTTAAATCATAACAATGGGGACGCGAATAGCAAGCAGGGGGATTTAAAAAAGGGCTCACGGGATTCTTGGTTATTCTTAGTGCAGCAGCACTTTGCACAATGGGCTGGAGGCAGATGAAATAATTCACCTCAGGCATCTACAACATCAGCAAGTGAGTGCAACAAATCACATGTCCTTATTCTCTGCCGGCTCTGCATTTTGCTCTGAAGGGGTCACAGCGTGAGTGATATCAGATCTCAGCGTTATGGGACTGGAGACATTTCAACACCGCTGCGCTCGCTTTTCTTGTTCGCTTTAAAAAAGAGCGCACTTGCTGCATTAAAACACCCAGTGTAATCTCCAAAATGTGCCCCAAATCCGCCTCTTTTTCTTTTTTCCATCAGTGTTCAGTTTCAGTGGGTAGAGCTGTGCCGCTTCGGATCGTTTTTCTCGTGTCACCTTAGTCCTGGTTCAAGTTTCAGTGTTTGCAGGTAAAACCGTTTCAGGGAAGCTGCAGTGCTTATTTAAATTATTAATATATATATATATATATATATATATTTTTTTTTTTTTTTTTTAAAACACGCGATTATGTTTCGGGCTAAAAAACCTTTTAGTTCAGATAAATTAGGCTTTTCTTTCTTGCCTTTAATGGATTTTATTTTGAATAGTAAGCAGGAAAAAAAAAATCAGCATCCAAAACTGACATCTGGACGGGGTGGCAGTGTTAAATCCCTCCACATCAAGATTGTCCTCAACTGCAATCCGCGACAACAGCGCGGATTTCCCGGAGCTGTTATTCAGATATTGGAATGACATGCCTAAAGGTGAGAAGACCCAGTGGAAGCGCAAAAGACGCAGAACTTACCTCAAGCAGATAAAAGCACTTGCGACGCATTTCCACGCTTTAATTTTTCACATCATTTCCAGGTATGGGAATAAACGTCTTCTTGTTACTTCATTCAAATATTTTATTCCTGTGATTGAGAGAAAAAAAATCCCTCAGAAAAAAAAGTCACAACAGCGCAGTTTTTTTATGCTGTTGTTTGGAAAAAGCCCAGTGCGGCCAAACTGGGTTTAGATGTCCCGGTGATGTCAGAGGTTACACAGTATTAAGATAATTTAATGAGGAGATGGAGTATCTAGTCTGTCACCTCTCCGTTGGGGTCGCTTTCCCGTGAAATGAACTCGCTCCCTCTGTTATCAGAACTGAATCCAGGCTGGAGACGCGCGCACCTTCCGACAGACGCTATCGCGCCCTTCAAAGCTGCCCACGAACTAAACCTCATTTTCCACGCATGGTTTACTCGGCAGGTTTCCTCGAATACAACCTAACGTCCGTCCGGCTTCCCATCCAGCGTCTGACTCCTGCGCGGAGCCGCCGCGGTTGTGCACATCCTCTCCACAACGCGCCGCCCACGTTGTGCCACTTTGTCGAGTGTATCCAGCGCGACTGAGGAATAACTCGATTCCTCTCCGTGGAGTTAATCACGGAATGACTGCCCGCTGTTCCAGATCCTAATCTTTCACCCCCGCGCGATCCACACGCCAGTGCCGTGAGAAAGTTTAAAGCACCCGGGCCCCGGGCTGAGCTGATTTTGAAAGGAGACGCTGCGCACGCATCGCTCTGCTCTTATCAAGCATCCAAGAGAAGGGAACCCTTTTAACATGTGCCCCCGTTTCCAGATGAATTAGTGCCAGAGCGCAGAGTCAACAGATTCTGCTGCGAGCCAGGATCGACAGATGGTCCCAGTGTGTCAATAAAGTTAAGTATCCCCGGGGATCTTTTTAAATAAAACCCAGTGCAAATGAGCGTCAAAATTACTCTTAAATATCTCTGCGGGTTCAGATTAACACTGACACAACGAGTCTGAGAGCCCAGCAATTAAAATGCTTATGAAGAAGTTTAAAGAGTGGGGCCCAATGTGTGGGTGGGGATCTTCTGTGGGGTCCCAAAGGCACTCAGAGAGGGGGGGGGGGGCATGCTTCTAGTTATGCTGGTTTTTATTGACTTTTATCAATTTACTCTGAATAGACCCCCTCAGGGGATTTTAATAATTAGCCAATTACATATAAGGCCTGGACACAGGCTGTATATAAAAGGTGGATGTAGCCGCTGTGAGCTCACCTATCGTCCCTTTATGAAACCCTTAGATGAGAGTTTTTGCAGCCATCTTGGCGTTTTGAAACCGGATGTGACCAAAAAGGACCTCTGTCACCTCTTGACCTCTTGTCAGTCACACAGTCAACCTGCCATAAACAAAACCTGCTTTATCATCTATTTTACTATAAATGTCACCAGAATTTATAGGATGGATATCATGTTGCATTCAATGAGACTTTAACTGACCCAAAAAAAAAAAAAAAAAAAACTCATCAGGAAAGTGTTTACTGAGGTCACAGAGCAGGTGAACCAATCGGATGTTTTCCGTAGACTTCTAAACCCGTAGACTGCTGGCCATCAAACCCCATGCATCTGCAGAACCAAAGGCAAGATCTGTTCTGAAGGGGGTGACATCTTCCAGGACAATGCCCTCATGTATGGGGCTCAAGGGGTCGGTGAATAATTTATTGAGTATGAAGAAAACGCGAGTCATGCCGTGGTCAGAGATTGTGGACCGAGTGTTAGTGTTAGCACACTGCAGCTGTTCAGGTGTGGATCGAGCTGTTTAATCAAAGATGGATGTCGCCACAGTGACATCACTCTTTGGTTTCTGGACATTTTCAAGCCCTAACACTGATGTTCAGCCGCTGCATGTTGTTTTTTTTTTTTCCTTTCCAGAGCCAGAAATGAGAATCACTGATCAAGTCTCAGCAAGTTCGCCACTAATGCTTGCAAGCTTGGTTGAGACACTTTGTGTTGTCGTGACTCCTCCAACCTCCTCATATTTTGTTCTGTGACAGTGGAAAATGTTTATTGTCTGTTCTTGTATACCAATCAGAACATAAAAATACTGCAGCGTTGACCCTTTTTGAGGCCCCAGAAACCTTTAAAACTTAACAGTCTTCGAGGGAAAATTGTTCTTGGGTTGAAGCGCTCGTTCTCACTCATATGGCTTCACTTTAAGTGATCACAGGCCAGAAGAAGGTTGGGAAACACAGAGTTTTTAGTCATTTTACAGTGGAAAACTGTCAAATGTTCTCTGATCCCAGCCTGTCAGGTATAATTATATTCACATGTTCTGTTCATTCCCTATTTTTATCTGTCGAGCAGATGAAAACAGTCAAATCAGGACATTGCATCAAAACCCTGCATTTTAATGCTAAAAACACACAGATTTACAGCTTATTAGAATATTTGTTCATTCCTACCCTGTTCAGGATTGGAAGCACTGGAGCCTGAGCACTCCCGTCCCTGCTCATTCTGTTCCTAATTCATATTTTAACCATTAAACTATCAGATGTGATATTACTCTCACATGCCATGCCTGCTAAAACCATACCGCTGAGGCTGTGAGTTCACAAAATGCTTCATGCACAGCGCGCTGAAGCTTTCTTTAGAGCCAGTGGCGCGCAGGGAGGCATTAATCAAAAGATGCCTTCATCCAAGGTGACAGTGCCCTCCGCTGAGTATGCTATCTCGTGAAGTGTCAGTAGTGGCAAAGGGGGCCGTAGCAAACTGGGCTATGGGTTAGGATACTGTTTCCACTCTTTAGCCTGCTTCTAGTAGGACACAGTGTTCCTACCTGCTGTATGCACGCTCGTCTCTGAGGCTAGCAGTCAGGTGCTAAAAAATATCCCTGACAGGTGCCGTGCATGCTGCAGTGGAACCATTTGTTTTGTTCTCGGTGCGGATTTTCTGAGGGGCCACCCGGGTTTATTTCAAGAAGGTTGTGTAAGATGGTCATTTTTAATCCCCTCTTCCTGCAGCTGGAGGAGTTCACCATCAAGCACAATATAGTCCACCCACTCCTCCTCCTCCTCCTCCTCCTCCCCCTCCTCCTCCTCCTCCTGGTTTAATCTGAAACACAATTTATCTTCAATCAAGGCATGAAACATCCCCAGTGCTGGAGACTCAACACAATCCCGTGTATGCGTGCGCGTGTGTGTGCAGAGCAGTGCCAAGGGTCATTCCAGATGCATGGAGGATGACAAAGCAGGCGTAGCACATTTATGTAATCAGCATGTGCCCCTGCAAAGGTTGCTGGCACGAGTGCCCTCACTGGTGAAAACCTACGGACAAACCCTGTGACGGGTTCAGACGGAGGATCATCTGGAGTGAAAATGTTAGAATCACATTAATGAAACTGTTCGTGTTCTTCTCACAGAGTGTAAAACATTTAGGGATAGTTGGAAAGATGGTAAACGCAGCACAAAAAGTCAGGAAATGTGTGTTTGCTTGATTATTTCTTTGTTGTAACCAGGCTTCTTGGCAATGAATTTGATAATGTTGGAAAGCCTGTTTATTCCCCTTAAATGGAACCACATCTGTAAGGAAAATGCATTTGTGGGTTGCGCCCATGAACAACCTGCCAGATCTTCTCTGCCAAACAGCTTCTTCTGCTGTTGACTCTGGTTTGGAGCTTCTGGTACCGCAGCTGCTGACAATCAGGCTCATCATCATTGGAGCCGATCTCACTGCAGAGAGATATCGGGATGAGATTCTGCAGCCAGCAGCAAGCCCGTATCTGCACGGTCCGGGACTAAACTCTATCCTCCAAGATGACCACGCTCGCCCCCACAGAACACTCGTGGGATCAGCTCGGGCGTGCTGTTCGTGCCACAGGGACCGACACACGCTGGCTGCAGAACGGGATGCCGTCCCACAGCAGTGTGTGACCAAGCTGGAGACCAGCATGAGGAGGAGGTGCGAGGCTGTTGTGACTGTGTGTGGTTCTTCCACATGCTGCTGAGGCCCCCCCAATCCAATAAATGACACCAAACAGGGTCAGGAGCAGGATCAGCTGCTTGGCAGAGAAGATTTAGCAATTTTTTCATGGGCACACCACCACATACTCAACTCTGCTGCTCAACATTTCCCTTACAGATGTGGCTCCATTTAAGGTACATAAGGATAAGATTTAGTGCAAAGAAGCAACAAATAAATAATCCACTAAACACAAATTTCCTTACTTTTCGTGCTGAGTTTAAATTGATCCTTCAGATTAAATCAGTCAGTCCAGTTCTCTGGAGGCAACACGCAGTGCGTCCTGTTTTACTCTAGCGTGACTGAATCAGAAGCCATTTCAGAGGTTGATACCATAGGCTGTGTATAAAAGGAGGACGTTGCCACGGTGATGTCACCTGCGGGTTAGCGAAGGCATGTTACGAACCCTCGAGCTGGGCGGTTTCACTCTTGCTGTCTTGGTGTTTTGATGGGCCAGATGTGACAAACCAGGGGCAGAGCTGGCTGAGAAACCAGTGAGCACACCCTGGATCATCTTCCCTTCTGACTCTAACAATAATGTCATTTACAAAACGGATTGATTCATACTTTATACTAAAGTGAGTAAATTATGTAGTGTGAAACATGAGCTTTTTTTTTTTCTGTGACTGAGGGAAGTACGACAAAAAGGACGAAGCCAGCAGATCCTCTGTCGGCACCATTATCTTTAAACTCGTGCTTTCGTGAAATAAAGAGGAGGCCGGGGAGCGTGAGCGGCGTTCAGGGGCCCGTTTCTATTTTTATTTTTGTCATTTTTGTAGAATTTAAAGAAAGCCCACATGCAGTTTCAAAAACTCACGCTGCACACCCCGAACACCGAGATTTAAATGTTTGATGATTTGTGTGATGAGCGTTCAGCAGCGTTGCTGCTTTGACTTGTTGCGCGTGCGATCTGAAGACGCCGTGTGGTTTCGGGCACAGGCGATGAGACTGGTTTGATGATGTTTTGAGATGTTGCAGGAAGAGTCCGCAGGTAGAAAATATTGGCTTTTGTGTTTGCAGATGCGAGAAAAGCGTCTCTTGCTCAAACTCAAGCGTTCGCACGTCTTCTTCGTCTTGTCGACGATGAAACTAAAATGTCAGCAGATGTCAACATTTTTAAGCGCCAAACCCAAGGTCGACTCTCCTGCTCGCTCCGTCAAAAGCGCTTCAACAATACTTAATTGCCGAGCCTGGATATTCGAGTAGTTCGATTTCCTGTAACAGGCTGGGCTCTTTCACGGCGCTCTCCCAGCATCAATGCTGCGATCATGAATCGATTTAATGAACACGCGTGAGCAAAAGTCCCGTCTGCGCTTCAAAATTACAGCTGGTGGCGGCACAGAGAAAAATCCGAGGTTGCAAGTCGTGCGTGATTGTGTGTGTTAGTCTGATGATAGCTTCAGCTGTGGAGGGGAAAAGCTTGAAAGAAACACCTGATGCCAATTAGCTAATACAAGCAGACTTCAGGTCTCTGCTTGAGAACGAACACATCTCGTGCACTACCTTTTCACCGCCGCTCACACAGCCCTTACACGCTCAGCTGGGGTTTACCTTCATTTTTCACACATTTTTTCATGTGTGTCTGTCTTTGAGCAGCTTAAAATGATCTCCTCATGTTCTGATCCTGTAATTGAGTAAACTCCACCGAGATGATCCTTTGAGTTTAATTACAGCGGGAAAAGTTACAGCAATCCAAATCTGCTGGCTGGTGCCGAAGAAGTGTTGCTGAAGAGGAAAAATTTAATTGCTGCAACAATCAGCCAAAGCTGAATTACCAAGTCGGGGTAGGACAAGCCTCTGGCTTCCTGAAGAGTCATTGTGTGGAAATTATTTGATAAATTGCAAATTAATTTAGTCACAACACTGTGTGGTACCCAAACAGTCTATACTGAAATAACAAGGGTCTCATAAGGTAAAGCCTTATTACATAATCTGGAGGCCTTGGGTTGTATATTCACAGAGAACAATTCACATAGGGACACCATGGAGGCCCACAGCTCCCTCTCTGCAGTGGGCCCCTCGGTCATGCAGTCAGTAAGCAGAAAGCCATAAGGTTCAGCTCACAGTGGCTGGGTGATACAGAGGCCAAAAAATTTGATTCTGTTTCACCTGTTTGGATTTTATTTATTTGTAAAGTTTGTAGTTGGTGCCGGTACCAGGACCAGGGTACCAGCCAAAATCAAAGCCTGAAGCCACCTACTGCTGGCTCTTAGTCTAATCGCTCATGAGCATCACACACAAAACCCACAGTATATAACAAACAAACAAACAAACAAACAAACAAACAAACAAACAAACAAACAAACAAACAGTGAGCAACACACAACCCAGTGTGAGAGTGTGCGTTGTTTTTGTGTGTGTGTGTTTTCCACACAGAGACGTCCCTGAGCCAGAGCCTTCAGTTTCTTTCATAGAGCCTGCTCTGCCAAGCTCCTCTACAGCTCCACTGCCTGAGCCTGTCCTGCCTGACAGCCTGTCAGCTCCGCCTCCGCCACCCCCGCTGGCCACCTGCCCAGCCTCCCGAGGGGTTCTGTTTACATCTGCAACTTCCTGCATGGCCTCCTGAGGGGTTCTTGCTCCTCCAAAGGCTTCCTGTCTGGACTCCCGAGGGATTCTTCCTCTGTATGAATCTTTCTGCACAGCCAGTAGCTGCCTTTACCACCACTCTGGCCCATCTCCTCGTCCTCTGGGTCATCCAGGTAAGCTGTTTTGACAGCGAACACTGCCCGTGTTCTCGGTAGACCCAGCTTCTCCTGTCCTGCCTGCCTCCTGGCTGTCATCTGGATCAGCCTCTCCTGTCTACTCACCCTACAGGTTGGCTGCCACAGTCTTCCTGTCTGCCTGCAAAACCTCCAGGCTGCCACCACCCTCTCCACTGGCCCCCACCTGTCTCAGACTCATCCTCCTGATCAGTCCAGTCTGCTTCCTCTGCCTCCCAGAATCCTCTGAAACAGGCCTCTCCAGTCTACTCAACCCTTGAACTGTCCACCCAAGTTCTTCTGTACTGCTGCCTATGGGCCTCCCCCCTGAAAGGTCCCATCTGCTTACCTATGAACTACCTGCTGGGCCCTGAACTCACCTGTTTCTAGATTCCAGTGCAAACTTTGGGAGGCATCACCAGGTGCGATGGAACAAACCACAAGGGAACAACACTTGGAGAGCTGATTTACCACTAAACATCCGGCGATCTGGCGAGGACTGGAGGCTCAAGCTGGTCCTTAAGAACTGGCTGTTGATTGCAGCTCGATGAGAAACAGCTGCACCCTGGCTGCTGAGCGGGACGTCCGACTCTGCCCCTGGAAGGAGGAGGAAAGGCCTGCCGTCTCACACAACCTGGACTCAAGGGAAACACAGTCACCAGTGCAGACTGCGACTTTACCTTTTGATGCCCAAATCCCAGACAAACATTATTGGAAGGTTTGAACATCTACAGGTCCTACAACAGGAAGGATACATCACTGATGGAGACCATGTGGATACAGCCACACAGAAAGCTCAAACTCAATCAAATTTTAACAGCGATGAAAAAAAACCCCATCAAAAATGACAGCTCAGTTTGCTAATGAAGACTGCGCTCGCCTGCTGACTGCGCCAGAACAAGTGAAGATTGAGGCCTTGAGTTTAAATTACTTTTTCAAATTCAAAGTTTTAAATACATCAGTTGTCAGTAAGAAAATATCATGAATTCATTCATCAAATCACTGCAGACACTTCAAAAGCTTTCCAAGAGAGGGAAACTTGTCAAGTCAGTGAGACGGTGACCTAGAAAAAGGCATCGGCTTCATATTTAAGCAGTCGCTCTGTGTGAGTGCGTGTGTGTGTGTGTGTGAGAAAGTGTGAGGCATGTATCTTTGTGCTGATTCTTGTTTTGGGTTTTTGCAACATCTGTGCACTGTGTCTTACCGGCACATTCAGAGCAACACTTCAAGAGCCCTCCCAACAATAACAAACACAAAGCAGTCTAAAATACACTCGAACAATCTGCAGGCGCAGTCAGGACGGGCGTGTGAGGAAGAAACAAAGGCAGCATGCTGCAGAGAGAACAAGCAACACCGCTTCTGCTCATGTACTGAGGGAGGACAACACGCTGTATGATGTGCACGCTCCCAATCGGCTCCGCTCTCACACACCCAACGCTCAGAGATATTTCATGTGGTAAACAATCTCAAGACTCAGTCCTTGAACTGAGTTTGTCACAAAGCCAATATGAGTTATCGCCGAAGCCTTCGGAAGATGGCGTATTGATTTTCTGACAGGCTCGGATGTAGTAGCACCTTCCAAATGTGACGCAGCTCTGCATGTTAATGAGGCTGCAAACAAAGATGGGCTTAAAGCACCGCTAACCTGTGTGGGATACAAGTGGGCTCATTTTAAAAGCCATGCTGGGGTTTTTTTTAGTGATAAGTAGACTTATTAGCATTTTTCGTCCACATGCAAAGCAGCCATGACATTTACGGCCTGTGCTGTAAGGCCGGTGTGGAGAGGCCACCGCAAAAGAGCACCGGATTAAAAAATGTAGTGTTCTTCACCACAGGATGAAAGAAAGACAGCATTTAATTTCCGATACTGTCCAGAGGATTACGTCCTGGCAATCACATTTAGTAGAAATACATTTGGTTTGGGCAATTTTAGTGACATCATTTGGCACTCCTGACATTTATGAACAGAGAGGCAGCGGTTGTGTAACTCGGTAACAAAACAGATGAAATTGCAGTTTTCGCACAGTAATAGCTGTCATTGTGTTGTAACTGTCTAGTGTTGTCCACGGAGCCATCAAATTATGTGGAACCGGAGGCAGCGTAACACATTAGGAGCGACATGGCGTAAGCAGGCAAAGCCAAATAAAATACAGAAAATAAAGATTAGGAGAAAATGCATTTAAAAAAAACACACACAGCTACAAATAAAAACAGTAAACCGTGTGTAAAAATACAAATAAATATAAAATACAGACATAAAAATGAAGATAATGAAGAGATTTAAACAAGACTCAGTCCTCAGACTGGATTTGTAAATACATTCAGTTATCAATTTAAACAAAAAGTAAAAATGCATTATAGAAAATGTAAATACAAACAGAAAAGTAAATGCTGAAAAATAGCTATAAAAACATGCTTATAATTAAAACAGAAAAATAAATTATATAAAAGTATAAAGATCATTAAAAAAATATTCAATTAACTGAATTTAATTACTGACAAAAAACATAAAAAGGAAAACAAAATACAAACTGAAGTAGATATTATTTAAGATAGACAATAGAAGATAAACCTACCAGAAAATATATAAATATATACACTATACTGCCAAAAGTATTCAGTCACCATCCAAATCATTGAATTCCGGTGTTTCCATCACTTCCATGGCCACAGGTGTATAAATCAAGCACCTAGGCATGCAGACTGCTTCTACAACATCAGTGAAAGAATGGGTCGCTCTCAGGAGCTCAGTGAATTCCAGCGTGGTACTGTGATAGGATGATACCTGTGCAACA
>JAVDPK010016998.1:0-15048 GCA_034780415.1 Cichlasoma orientale
ACAATCAAACGGTGAAACAAAATATAACCAAAACACAAACACTGGGCCACCGGCCCAGGATCATGACAATATATATATATATATATATATATATATATAAATAAAAAGCCAACCGTGGCAAACGTGATACAAATGAAAACTCATATATGCAAATTAAGATTTAACTAATTTTTAAAATTCTATAAATACAGCTTCAGGCATTAAAGTGATAATTTGGTTTAAACAAACATTGTCTTTTGTCAGAGTTTTGAGGTTTTTGGGGGACATTTAGTTTTTTCAGTATTTTTTCTGCATTATTTGAATTTTCAGGTTTCAGTTTAATGTCTGGTTCTGGTTCCTGGTGTCGGGCTGGAGTGTGCATTATTCCTGTTCATTCCTGCCTCCCTCGTGCTGCCGTGTCTGGCTTAGTCCTCGCCTCGGTGTTTATCTCTAAGTTAATCTTGCCTCCCTGTTCACTCGTGGCTCTCTTCCTGTCTTATTTTGATAGTCTCTTGTCTCGTGTGCTTTGGGTTTAGTTCTACTTCCTTTGTGTCTTTATCTGCGATTAGCTTCAGCTGCTCTCCCACCTGTTGCCCGTTCCCTCGTCATCCTGTGTGTGCCGTGTGTGTGCTGTGTGTGTGTGTGCATGCTGTGTGTGCTGTGTGTGTCCCGTGTGTGTGCTGTGTGTGCCGTGTATGTGCATGCCGTGTGTGTGTGCCGTGTGTGTGCTGTGTGTATGCTTTGTATGTGTGCATGCTGTGTGTGTGTGCCATGTGTATGCCATGTGTGTGCTGTGTGTATACTGTCTCAGTCTCCCCTCGTCCTTTGTCGCGTGCTCCCTCATGGTTGTGTGTTTCCTGAAGAGTCCTAGTTTCTATTTATTTATTTATTTGCTCCTGTTCAGTAACTCTTGTGTATTTTTGCATGTTGTGAAAGAACTCAGCATTAAAGCTGTTTAATGTTTATGTCGGTCTGAGTCCTGCATTTGGGTCCAAATCCTGCCTGCTGCACAGCATCCTCAACATATTTTTACAAAAATGACCAAAATCCCCCCCCCCCCCCCCAAAAAAACCAATATAATATCAACAATATTCTGTTAGTTTTTACATTAAAATGTACAAATTATATAACTTCTACAACTCAATTTAGTAAAAATCCAAAGAAATACATTTTATTTTTCCAATAATAATAAACGAACTGTTGTGTTTCAAACTGAGCCATCTTCTGTGAGCTGTATGAGGCCATAAATCAGAATAAAAAGTCGTACCGAGCGTCTCTCTTCACTATAATTCACTGCAGCGTTAAAGAAATAGCTGACAAAGCAAGCTGTGCTGCTCATTAAAATGACTGAAGTGTTATACACCAAATCCACATTATCATACAGGAAGCTCTTAACAAGAAGTCGTGTCTCTGTGTGTGTGTGTGTACGCGCGCGCTGTTTGGCACGTTTTTGCCAGCGGTGGTGACATTTCAGGGATTTACGAGCTTAAAGAAGAGTCTGAGAGCTGCTGGATCAAACGTTTCAAAGAGATTATGAGGAACAAGTCGAGACATCAAACTGTTGGTTTTCTGAGTTTTTTAACCTGCTCAATCTTTTAAAACAAAACTCATCAAACAGTGTGTTCTTCATAAGCTAATATAGCTACAGATATTTCCAAGAGCTGACCTAACACGCCGCTTTAGGACTGATTTACAGACTTTATTAGTTACTTTTTAATCTTAAGCTTTAGCTCGTTAGGACTGTCAAATTAGGTGATCGGTACATTTTTTCACACACCTACATGTATTAACATGTACAATAAACCATTCACAAACTTTATTACATACAAGTTGGCACTGATTTTTATTATTTAGTCTATTATTATTAATATTTGCCTCTCATTTACAGTCTGAATATTTTGTCTCTCCAAGGTTGTTTGCTTTAAGAGTTGATAGCCAACCTTTTCTTTCTAACTCACTAGTTTTCCTTCTGTTCCTGATCCACAAACATCCAAATGCACATTTCCTTTTCTCTAATCACTTCCACTTTAGAGAAAACTGCACTTGGTGTTGCTGAGCTTGGCGGGCCATGTTCTGGCTGTGGCGCAGTGATTTAAATGGACATGAACAGTCATGCACCGATCTGATATCCAAAAAGCTGGACTGGATCTCGCTGACAATGAGCCGATCCACGGTCAGAGAGACGCGTCGTTAACTAAGTACTAATCATCTCCACACACAACATGCGGAAAACTATTGTGAATGTAACACCAATGCATTTTTCTATTATGATGCTGAAATAAAATTAGCTTCTTATGAACGTGTTGCCTTGCTTGAAGCTCTATAAGTACAGATTATGAGCTGTATTAAAATGATCAAAGTGAATTTAGTGTTCACCAAAATTCAGTTTGCATTAGTTACGTCTGCTGCTGTATTGCAGCATTGAGGATTATCAGGAATTATTTTATTTTAGTCACATACTGAAGGTGGGAGTTATATCTGCTCTCCAGCAGTAAGAGAAAATATATTTTTAACCAGATGTTCCACTTTATTTGACGGACATAAAACAACATGGTGAGGACACGTGAGGGTTTCTAAGATCAGCTTTTTTGTAGTTTATGTTCAGGACACTGAATTTTACCACAGCAGAACATCACACTGTGCAATGTCTTACATTACACTGTGTGATGTAACAATAGCCAAACTCTTCTTTTTTTTTTAAGTCCTCTTCACGTCTGACGTGTTCCATCGAGGAAAAAAAAAAAAAGCAGCTATGAAAGGAGTCAGTAAGTAATTTAAAAGATGGACGTAGCTGCTGTGACTGTTGGGAAGCCTTGAGCTTAAACCTTTAACTGCATTACCTTTTTGAAACCAGGCGTCAGGAGCAAGGCACAGTTCTGACTGACGTTGGGGGATAACCTGCTTTATTCTACTTCTGGGCACCAATGGGACCATAAGTTACTAAATGAACATCATATTGGCTTAAATAGGACCTGGAACTACCAACTGAGCCCATAAACTCATCAGCAAAATGTTTAGTGAGGCCACAGATCAAGAGAAGTAGCAGGCTAATTTTCCCATGACTTCTACATAATCTGTCTTCTTTTTGCTGCCCCCTGCAGGCCATTAGAAAACATGCAGGTTTAAGTGACTTAGATATTGTTTAAATCCATATTTTACATCCAGTCTGTGGTAAATCAAACAAACTGTAAACAGTATAAAAGGTAGATGTCACTTATGGGTCTGAAGAGTGAAGCCAGTGCAGAAGTACCTTTTTTTAAAATTATTTTACCAGGTAAAATGTTTGAGAACCAGGTCTCATTTACAAGCATGACCTTACACCTGCATTCTTTTTTAACCCTTTTACTACCACAGGGGTCAGGGTCACCGGTGACCCCTGTGGTAGTAAAAGGGTTAAGGGGTGATACCTCTGGCTGGTGCTGTGAGCTGTGATAAATACCTTCCAGATCAGTCGCCCTTTTTTGGGTCATACTGAATAAAAAAGTCCATTTTGTAAATTTTGGTCACTCTGAAAGTCAGAAAGGTACATTTTATACCGTCTGTGGTAAAAAATTGTTTTTAAAGGTTCTTTGTGAGTGAACTTTTTCATGTCTTGTATTCCCTCTCTGAGTTCAGCCTTGTTAACCTTTCACTGTCTTTGGGAACCTTGAGTGATGAAAGCTTGTAGTGAAGGGAAAGACGGGACATGCTGTGGTTTTATTCATTCATCACTGAATGATTTATTTACTCGAAGGACAGGCGTGGATGTGGTGAAGGTCACCCGAGCGAACCGGAGAAGGAAAACTCAGCCCGTTATCAGAGGCAGAAATATGCTGCTGTGTCCTTCGCTGTTTGTGATGAACACAATGCAGCAGTTTAATCCGGTGCTTCTTTTGTCCAAGTTAAAACTGGGAGTGAAGGAGCAGCGCAGGAATCCTTCCCCCTGAGACATTTCAGTCGGTGATATAAATGCACGGAGAGCTCTGCAGATAATAAAATCCTGCAGATTTTGTTTCATCTCCTCTTTGATCTCCAGACGCAGCACTTGCACCGTGCAGCTGATGGTTAAAGCTCTGAAATGCCCTCATTCTGCTCCACTAATCTGCATGTTGACTTATGAGAAATCACACAGTCACACCGGGATCAGGTTTAAAAAACTGTGTACTTTCTTTCAGATTCACAGCGGTGCATTTTGATTTCCAATACTTTGTTTCCTGCCCCCCTCTGAGGACCTTATTGTGTATTAAGGAGATTTTCATTAGGCTTTATCCTGTCGTTATTGCTCCTCAGCAGGTTCAGACGCAGGTTAACAGGCTGCTGAAAGGCTGCAGGAAGTTTTACCGCATTAGAGGCAGGAAAAGTGGATTTACAGTGCGGTTATATAATCTGAGCAAATATAAACAGAGTCCCTGAGGTCGTTAATGTGTCGACTGTTAGCCGTTCTAGTAGCTTAGCTCCATGCATATCCATCACATGGGCTCACACTGACAGATCAGGCTGAATAACAAGTAGGTGGACTGCCATAAAATTCAGTTTATGCTCCTGTGTGGGTGGACTGCATCCTCTAATTGTTCATTTAATGCCATCGTTAGGTCAACACACCTGTGCGGAGATCAGAGAACACAGGAGGCTGTGTTTGGAAGTCTGCACTGAGAGAAAAGTCCGTCACTGCCAACAATAATAATTCAGTTTATGAAATCAGGCTTCACGTTTCATTCAGTGACATTTGACCGCCACATCAGTGTCGCTGTCACCGCATAAACACGATGTTAAACACGACGTAGCTGACGGGTTAGAACATCAAAACAAAGACTGATTTACATGTAAGCACAGATGTTTATTTGCTGTCTCTAATTGTTCCTTGAAATTGCACAACTTCTTTCTAATTGGATAATTCTTGATGTGTTTACCACTAATGCGTCTAATGGACACTGGAGGCCGGTTCCATTACCTCACACTCCCACGTTAAAATGTCCAACTTTAAAGCAGAAATAAGCATGTTTACAGCCTGTTACAAAGAACGACCTCTTTATAACAACAGGTGAATTTTATATATACGTGATCCAATTTTATTAAGGCTTTTAAAGCAGCTGGGTGTAGCTGCTAGCTCTCTGCTAGGCTAACTAGAGTCACTGAACTGGGCCTGTTATCCATGCTTCACTTTGGATGAGTGAAATTCTAATGCTATATTTGAATGTTAATTAGCATTACTCATCAGGTGCAGTTTATGGATGTAGCTTGTCAGCTAGTGTTAGCTGCTAACTTACCACCCCACTCTGTTCTCTAAGTAGGTTTTTGCTGCAGGATTCATGCTGGAAATCATAAATATTTTTATTCTAGGATTTTTTTTTCCAGCTTTGAAAAAGAAAAATCATTTTTCTTAATAATAAAATTTAAAAAAATGTCATTTTTACAAAGCTAGGTGGTGCTTTGAGGGTGTTTTGCAATAATATGTGCTGTCTGGTACCTGAACCTCTGAACACAGGACCAGAATAATGAATAAATCTGGTTAAAATAAACTGCATTATCCTTTAACTTGTGGAGTGCAGGGACAACCATGCAAAAAAGGAAAAAAATGACCCATGTTGAGTCCTTTTGGAGCCAAACAGCTTCCTTACCGAGGACATTTCCTTTGAAAGCGGTGCCGTCATCTTTCTTGCCCGGTTTTTCTTTATCAGCTGTAGAGGAAACAGAAGGAGGAGTCGGTTACATTCACACATTCTCTGTAAATACGCACCAACAGTTTGTTTTTTTCCAACATGGTGGAAAAAAAGATTTCAGTGTTTTCACCCAGGCGACGGGTTGAGATCATTTTTATTTCCTCGGGTGGAACTGCCATTGCCTGACCGCTTGACTTCCTCTTTGCTGTCTTGTATCGTGTCTTTTGTGATCTGTTTATTGACTGTGTGCGTGTGTGTGTTGTTTATTCTTCAGGACAGACTAAAGGAAGTGAAAGATGTCGGGGGATGTTTGCTCGCCGTCTGAGTTTCGCTCTGTTAGTCAGAGTCGAGATGTGAAGGGTCATTCTGATGGTTTGTGTGTTTGTGCGGCCAACAGTGGTGGGTGCCAGTAAACAAAGAAGCAGCAGGGTTTGGTTTCTTGTGTTGTGGTTATTTTCCTGTCGACAGGCTTCATGTCTTTATGCCGTCTGCAGGAGGGTCTGCTGCGAATGTTAAACAGGGCACACACATACACGTTTGTCTTTGTATCATTGTGGGGACCCTGGCATGCATACTGGAATCCCAGGACCTTCACTTTAACCTTGTTTAAACAATACTGAGCCAGACTATACAATATCTATGTCTCATAGGGTGGTCAATCTGTTTGATCATGTGACTTTAGTGTCACAAATCTTTGGTGGAAAGACCTGCAATATGTCATCAGGAAGGACGTGCCAAGAGCATATCAGTGGGTCACTTAGTGGACGTAGCTTCCAGGTCTGAAAAGGGAAGCTAAAGTGGAAATTCCTTAAACCACCACTCTCTTTATTGTCCACCAGGGGGCAGTGCCTACGGTTGCAAAAAGACTTCCGGTCCTATAGATGTCAGTTAACATTTTCCTAATGAAGTTATGGGCTCTGCAATTTATTTCATGTAATTTTAATATTAAAATATTAAATTCACTTTTTTATAGTTGGTCATTCTAGATATTAGCTTGTTGTTGACAGCAAGCTAATATCTAGAGCCACAGTTTCATTCTTGGACTCTACTAGAGCATGGTTGTTGATTGTTGAATGATTCACATTTTAAAATAATCCTGGTTTAACTTATGCTGGGCTTCAGTGCAGCCTCTTGTTTTATCCGCTGTATGAAACAAGAGGCTCCTCCCCCTTTAAGCCAATTTTCTTCAGATTGGCTGCCCCTCATTAACAGCAGAAGATTGAAACAATGTCTGGGTGGAGCATGTGTGTATCTCCTTTTGATTACATCATACAGATTGAAGAGTAGAAAAAGAAGCCTCACAGGAATCATTTGTACATACTCTCACTTCGTTAGTTGAAACTTTGATTATGTTTGATGTGATCATCCATAACAGTATATATAAATGGAAAAAAATCTATGAACAAAGTTAAACACAGCCAGTTTCTTTGCATTAGCTGGCTTAACAAAACCTAAATAAAACAAAAAGGGGTGTTTCACTGGTCATATGATTTTTTTTTTTTGCACAAAAGGATCCTTATATGAGTGCCACCTACTCCAATTAGAGACCTTAATAAAACACTATTAATCCACTTGATAATATGGTAAATAAATAAATAACTGTGAAATGCATTGTTGCAACAAGATAAGAAATGAATTCTTCAGAAAACTGTTAATCTTGGAATTTAGTGGACAGAGTGATAAAATAAACTTTCATTTTAGTTAATTTCTTGTTAATTCTACAGTGATGGCTGCACATTAGAGCGCTGATGCTTTATCCCTTTAATACTGAACCTGTCGCCGGCGACAGAATGCACTTCAAAAGTGCCTCTGTTCGCAGACTTCCAGCAAAAATAACCGCAATAACCCTATGTTGGATGCGAAGCACAATTTCTCAGCTTTCAGAAATTGTTTGAATATTTCCAATAGGATGAACAGTTGCGTAATTACGGTAATGCAAAGTAGGTTTGATCTGACGTCTCAGCGGTGATACGCTCAGTGTAACGGGTGCTTCAGCAGCGATCACCTGGTGTTAGACGGTTAAACTCTATAAATTTTATTTAATTATAAATCAAATAAAGGACACATGGAAATCACTTTAGTTTGATGGCAGAGGAAAGTGAATTTTTTATTATTATTTATTAAATTAAATTATTTAATTATTATTTAATTTATTGATTGAACAGGTATTCTTGGTTTGTGTTTTGTGTTCTAGTAGCTGCAATTCCAGCTACTAAACAATTGTCACCAGTAGATTAGAATCAAGAATAACAACATTTATACACGTGGCGGTTCCAGACAATTTTAAACCAGAACTCTGAACATAATCTGGTCCCAACCAGGTTATGTGTTCAGCATCAGTTACCATGGTGATTTCACCAGGAAAAAGAGAGCCACATTCATGACACAAGCTCGATAAGCTTGACATGGCTCGCTGAGCCAATAATCTTGCTTTGAAGTACACCCTTTGTTTTTTGTTTTTTTATTGAGTAGACTGAACGTGGGGAAAACCCAACCATGCCTGAAACCTGATTCCAACCTAAAACCAAACCTAGAAGTAAGATCTGTAAAAAAAAATCACTTTTTAAAAAATGTCCCCATAACACCATAAAATGCACATTTTCCTCACATACACATATATACAAGTACACACACACAGCGCCAAAAACAAACACACTCATCCATTTTTAATGCGCCATCATTCCTGAGGAAATATTGACAGAACTCTTTGTCTCTCTCTTACCCTCCCCCTTCATCCCTCCATCAGCACCTCCCTACAGCCTCAGCTTCCTGTCTTCCCTCTCGCTCGCCCTTTCTGTCTTTGCAAAATAATAATACAGAGAAAGCTGCATGAAATATATTGAAATCTTAATTACAAAATAGCCTGTTGATGGAAGAAAATTACAAATGTGAACAGTGAAGATAATTTAATGCTGTGTGACCAAAAGTACGTGGACAACCCTGCATCTTTTTTTGTAGTAATTTTCCATAATGGGCACCATTTTCCTGTGACTGCAGCTGTAATTTTATTTAATAAAGCAAATTTAGCTGTTTTTATTCTGCTACATATTGTGAAACCAAATACAAGGTGTAATTTATAACCAACAATAAATTGATAACCCGAGTTGCTAAGTTACCAATATTGGACTTTCTTTGCTTTACAGTTCCTGCATAAAGGCTTGAAGTACTTCAGATGTTTGGATTCTTATCTATGATGCTAAACCACTAGTGGGGCATCTGATTTTTCCCAAATTCATTGTCATCTACATGAAGTACAAGAATTCATCCAACAGTGGGTTTGGTCTTCTGTAAATAACCGTATATCTAGATACCAGCTAATGTTTTGTTATGTATATGGAAGGTTTTCAGGAAATGAAGCCAAAAAAATGGCAACTTCATTAAAACAGACCAGTCAGGACCATTATAGTCAAAACAAGTCTGCACTTTCTGGTGGAGTAATTTATGTTTAAAGGTCATGAAAACAACAACAACAACAACATTAAATAATCTTGAAAAGGAGTAGCTGAGGTGGAGGTGGGTTGCAAAGTGGCTGCAGCCAAGCTAAAGGGCTAACTAACATGGCCTAAAGATTTCCCAGGTGGGGGTGTAGAAGGGTATCAGCTGAGCAGTCATCTTTTATCTTTAAATATTTAAGACACCCTGATGAAATAAACAACAGCAGCTTTTGTCTTATGTGCTTGTTCAGTGTGACCTCATTAGCGGTTTCTGGGCCCAAATGCTACTTTACTCACCAAACATTGAAGCACCACTGAGAGTTAGAGTTGATTTGGCACAGATTTTTACACCAGCTGCAACCCTCCATTATCCGGGCTTTAGCACCAGCACTAGGAGTATGCTTGCTTGCGGCCCCGAGGGTTTTGTGTCCCCTCGTGGTCTTGAACCGGTGATCTCTGTCACGTAAATGTGTCCAAATGTGTTAACTAAAGTTTATCCTCCAGGCTAAGTGAATGTCCATCCACAACGTGAGTTTAGTCATTAATGCATGTGTGTGTGGTTTGGATTACTTGCTATGAAAAAGTCCTGATCCTAATAAATCATGAGCAGCATTAATAAAGACCTCGAGTGGTAGAGAATGAAAACTGAATCCCTTTTGGGGTTGTTATCACATAACAAGCATATATGAGCCAGAGGTCCAGATTTGGCCACCACTACAGTGAAACAACAGGATTTATATGTTCAAATCCTTTGAATTTGGTTTCTTGGCTTTGGTGAACTGAGGTATTGGCCTGCTGCCTCGAGGAAATAACAGATCAGAGAAGGTGGCAGGTGTTCCTCACCTCAGGGCGCAAGACACCCACATCCTGCCCCACCACCACTCGACCCACCATACCACCCCCTCACCTCACCTGCCATCTCACTGAGCCAATCAGATCACCGGCCACCTTAAAGCAATAACCACTGACAAGAAATCCATAACTCCTCCTGGGTTAGGGTCTCCCGCTGGCGCCTGCACAGAGTGCATCACCAGCAAGACGACACATTGTGATTCAAGGTGAGTCCATCAACATAAATCAGACCAGAGGCTCTGAGCTTTACGGAGGCTGGAGGAGCTCTGTGTATTGGCACAGCCTCTGAAAAACATTACACGCCAAACTGTGACTGCAAATGAGGTTTGCATCTAACACTTGCACCCCAGCCCACCCTCCTCTGAGAGGAAGAAACCTTCAGTGACGGATCAGAAGAGCTATGACTCATCGTAACCGTGTTTTCATCCCTGCCATAAAAAGATGCTCTGCATGTTTGAGAATCAAACATGGGATTAAATATATAAGACTGTGAGAAGTGAGTCAGAAAACGAGGGAAATTAACAGGCAGCAGAAAGCTGGAGGACACCGATGAACTTTTGGACTCCTTTTTTGGCTTTAATTTATTTGAAAAATTTTAAAGCTTCTGGGACGAGAAATCCTACAGCAGCACTGAGAAAAAGAAACTTTTACAGTGAAAAAGTTAGAAGCTAATTAACTTTAGCCTTTAAGTTCATCCAACTGTTAAGTCCAAGTTAGAGTCACAGCTTGCATTCACAAACTGACCAGCAACATAAAAACGATCACATAAGTTTCACTTTCTCCAGCAAGAAAGACAAAACGATGCATCAGGGTTCTTCTTGAAGTCTTCCTCTGTGACGAGATCAAAGGAAAATACGTGAACTGAACTGTACGTCTGGCCCTTCCTCTCCTTCATCATATATTAATCTATGGAGAGAAGAGCTTGCTACTCATGTGATTCATAACCTCAGTGCACACTTTCTTGATCAGTTTATGGTTTCAATCACTAGTTTCACATCTCAGTGATCATTATTTTTCAAGGATTCTCACATATGGAGTAAAACGGACAACAAAATTACACATTCTTTAGGTTTGGGTCTCTCAGCTTGTGTGACATCACAATAGCTGCGTTTATATACGGTGGTGCTGGGGAGATTTGATGGGTCACCTCGGCACATTTCTTATGACTACGGTTCATGGCTCAGTGGGTCATGCTCCCTCTGTATTCTTCATCTCCATTGTAGAGATGTGTGGAAACGCTGAGCCTGAAGGATCACATCAGGACCAACCAAACAGTGATGACAGAGTGATGTCTAGAGATGTGTTCAAGTTAAATTCACGTTTTCATCTGCAGAGGAATTTGGTGTACCATGACATCACCAGCTGGTTTGTGAAGTCCTGTTATGGCTCCCTTGAGGACGTTTTTGCCGTCGCCATCTTGGCTTCTGAAACCAGATGTGACGAGCGAGTTGCTGTCCAATGAGCACACCCTGGATAATCCTCCTTTCTGACACCATAATTTATGAAAAAGGCCTTAAAGTTTGACTCAAAACCCGTGACTGAGCCCATAAACCCATCGGGAAAGTGTTGAGAGGTCAGGGCTGTTTTCATACTGAGGCCTTTTTGCACCCACAGGTGCTGCCCCTGGTGGCCACTAAAAAGAATGCAGGTTTGAGGCGCTTCTGTGTTGGCTTCACTTTTTAGACCCAGAAGCCACATCCATCTTTTATACCCTCTGTGGTACCTGGATACCCAGAGTGAAGGATTATGGGTATGCAACCTACCAAGACATGCACCGTCCTGCAAAAGACCAGTATGATAATGCAGCGCGTAGGTCAAATGGTTGAAATGGGGTGATGGCAGATTTCACTACATGAAAAAATTATCAGAAGATGAAAGATGAAAAAAAAAGCAGCCTGAGAAGCAAAAAGAGGACAGGGTGGACGGTTTTTCATTAGTTTTAACACCCTGTTTCACTTCACTAGAACATTTTTTATTATGACTTCAGTGATCTTCGCAGTAGGAGCTAAGCTAAATTCTAAGCCCAGTCTCGCAGGCCTGGAGACTGGTTAGCAACTGCACGGGAACCACCGCCTGCGAGGGAAGAATCAGTATTCTCTGAAAAGTTGGTGAAGGGTTGCTGCTTGCTGTCGCACAAAGAGTTACTGCACCGGAAACCTGCTCGTGATTGCTCTGGTCGTCAGCAGTTACCTGTAGTTTCTATGAAAGGCACAACTTTTATTCGGAAGGTGACTGTTCCACGTTTCCGGTTTGCACCTTTCAAGTTTCACTACCACGCGGTTGCCAGTTAGCGAGTGTTTGCAGACAAGTCGATGTCTTCATGCAAACTGCAGGCAATCTGCTGCACAGCAGGTTTTCAGTGCAGCGCCATAAATCTCTTGGTGACGAATTTCACCTAAAGACAGCCTGTTAGACTGTTTTCAAATTAGTCAGGTTTGTTTTTCTCATTTATTTGATTAGTAAATTAGTTGCCATTGATTGAGCTTCACTTTATCAAGGAGCTACAGGCAGCTGGCCTCTTTCTAGGATCTAAAAACATCTGTTTGGGGTTTTCTGACAGCTCCTCTCTTCCCAGTGTCCAGTTTTACCTGAGTTTTTATAGTTTTACCAGAGTTTTTACAGTTTTACCTGAGTTTTTATAGGTCTACCTGTGTACTTCAGGGCAAAGCTGTTTCTGCAAGTTAACTTAGGCCATAACAAGCTAAATGTGAGAATCTATTAGCAATGGATACATTTATATACTGTACATCTAGGAAACACTGGATTCAGTGGTTACAAACAAGGTTCCATATATGAACAATCGTGTTAAGTGGTGGATATGGATCTGAGAAGCGAATTACTGGGAAGCCCAAAGTCAGCAAAAAAGAATAAAATCACACATTCCAGGTTTAAATAAATGCTCTGCGTCTCTTTCCTCTACTGATGTTTGTCTTTAAGTTGCAACACATTAAACTAACTGTGATTCGTGCCTGGAAAGCTGATTTCTGACAGACTGACGTTATTTAAACCTGCTGTCGGTGCCAAGCAGTCCCTGCGTGTCAGATTATTGCAGGATGTTAACAAGGTGTGGATTAATTTCCTGCGGATTAAAACTGCAGCTCCTGCATGCTTGATTTGTTTCTTAATTGAAAACATCGGTGATTAGATGCATTAATTTGTCTGACACGGTTTCAATAACGAGGCTGATTTATGAAACGGTCACAGTCGTGCAGTCAGCGGTGCTCGGCGAGGCCCGAACGCCATCAGTCCTGCATTTTACTGCATCAGCAAGTTAATGTGAAATAATGACAGCGAGAGAAATAAGGCTCGAGCTGGAAGATTTAAACAGCCACACTCTTCAAGTAGAGAAACTTCTCTTAAACTGAGGCGGAAAAAAGGGAAAGACGAAGAAGGTTTAAATCAAATAAAGATGAGAAGGTGAATCAGAAGAAGAAGTAAGGAAAAAGTGGACTGATAAGCACCTATAAATCTTTTCTTTCTTACAAAAGAAAAACAAGGAAAACTGAACAGAAAAAGAAGGTAAGAGGCAAAAAGAAGGGATAAAAGCTGGAAAAATAAAACACTAAATGAAATAAATTTGGGGAAAAAGGAAGAACAGATGAAGAAGATGGCAGGAAAAACAAATCACAATGAAAGTTTAGCCTAAATGTGCTCAAATCTGCAGGTTTCATGGCCCATCTCTGTGCTGCTGCATCTCAGACTGTCATAACCCCTGCTATAGGCCACCTCTGCCCCACGCAGCATCTTCCAGCACCATACCTGAGCCATGAGTGCCAAAAGTAACCCAGATTAGATTATACCCAAATATGCCCACTATCTGGGAAAGAAGGGAAGAAAAGGAGGAAGAGAATGAGTAGAAAATAAAATAAAGAACAAAGTAAAAAGGATGGAAGGAGGTAAAACTGAGGAAGAGAAATTTAAAAAAGTTGACAAACCTGAAAGAAAGATGAGAGAAAATGAAGGAAATAAATGAGGAAAGAAGGATGGAAAGAAAGAAGAAAATGAAAGTGTGATTATTGGAAGGACAAAAGAAAAGAAAAACACAATTAGGAAAGAAGGAAGAAAAATAAAGAGATATGTTCAGTAAACAAAAATGAAGATAGAAAATAAGAACAATCAGATTTAAGTAATAAAGTGTTTTTCCTCTCAGGGCGGTTCACCGCGCAGCTGATTGATAATCCACGCAGCTGATGGCGGACGGTTTCTGACTCGATCAGAGAGATTTGGATCGGCTCAGACCGCCGTGGAGTGGCAGAAATCACAGCGACGAAGCCGAGAGCCACTCTTGACTGGCTGCGGTCGAGGTCAAAGGTCGTCACGGGGGATCAGACTGTTTACAGATCATCATGGAAGTACCAGCAGCAGCTTCTCTGAGCCACAGCGAACAAACAGCTACACTGCAGCTGCAGTTTGTTCAGTCAGGACTTCATGCTCTGTGTGTGCAGAATGATCCCAGGATGGGAGCTGGCTGCAGATTTGTGACACTGCTTCCTTTAACCAAGCAGATCCAATCTAATTGTTAGACTAATTATGATTCTGGCTATACTCTTTGTACCATTACCACAAATATTAGAGATATTATTTTAGAGGATATCGTTATCGTGTGTCCACCGCGAAGAAAAGTTCATAAACAAGCACAGAAGAGGAGAAGAAACAGGTTTTGTTACTCTATAAAAGTGTAAAATATGTATTTATGTACACGAGTGTGGATTCATGATTCATGCCCAGAATCATAAATGATCGCTTCCTGTGAGACTGCGTCGGCCAATCGGGGCTCCATAATACCTCTGACTTCTCAAAGGGCCGTGACTGATTGGCTGCCTATAACCTTCTCTCATTCTTTTAAGATCTGTGCTGCATGAATATGCAATTTTTTCACTTAATTCTGAGCCATTAAATCTCAATTAACACACAAAAGCTCCCAAATGTTCAAATTTAGTGAGTACATTTGGTCAAAGTACAAAAAGAAGGAGCATCAGATGTAAGTTTCCACTGATGATCCCAATGATGATCCCAATGATGATCCTACTGATGATCCTACTGATGATCCCAATGATGATCCCTCTGATGATCCCAATGATGATCCCTCTGATGATCCCACTGATGATCCCACTGATGATCCCACTGATGATCCCACTGACGAT
>JAVDPK010016999.1:0-13094 GCA_034780415.1 Cichlasoma orientale
GGTTAGACTCGTGCTCAGGTTAGACTCGTGCTCAGGTTAGACTCGTGCTCAGGTTAGACTCGTGCTCAGGTTAGACTCGTGCTCAGGTTAGACTCGTGCTCAGGTTAGACTCGTGCTCAGGTTAGACTCGTGCTCAGGTTAGACTTGGTCAGGTTAGACTAACGCTCAGGTTAGACTAACGCTCAGGTTAGACTCGTGCTCAGGTTAGACTCGTGCTCAGGTTAGACTCGTGCTCAGGTTTGATTCTTTTCCAGTTAAACTTGAGTTTTTCACACATGAACAGTGTTACAAGAATCAGATCCGTATACTTTCAGAAACTGTCCTTGAGCACATGTAGCCCGCAGCAACAGACAAAAAGCCCAAAGCAGGATGTGCTTTATATATTTATGTGGTTACTGCATCACTTCAATCATGTACTAAATTGCATCGGTGGGTTTTGGCTGTGACGTGAACACAGCAGATCAGACTTACAAATCTAGTGCTCACATCTCTTCCTCAGTACCAACTGCTTAAATGCACCTTTTAATATTGTTACTATATGCAGAATAATGTTTTGTAATCTTGTGTTGCTTTCTGTGTTGTCTGAACTGTAGCTTGCTAACCTGGAGAGGAAGTGGCAGCACCTGGAGCAGAACAATTTTGTGATGAAAGAATGTATCCTTTAGAAGCTGTCACAGAGGCGTGAGTGAGGACACAAAGGCCGACAGAGATGAAGAAGAAGTGAACCTTTTATTTAGAGCTGATGACATGAGTACAAAACATGAACATAAGATACTAAAGACACTGAACTTATAACTGCTGAAACCTACACTGGGAAACACTGGAGCTAGGGAACACTGGGAAGGGTAGCAGGAACATAGAGGGAGACTCAGTAAATAAACAGAAGGGTGATCAGGGGAGTGGAGGCAGCTGGGGGCTGAACGACATCACTGAAGACGAGACACAGGAATCAAAACTAAAAGCAAAGCGTCAGGAATACAAACTGTCAAAATAAAACAGGAAATGCAGGAACTTAAAGGGGAAAGATCCAGAAAGATCTTAATACAGGAGACATCACAGCTTTTTACAGCTTTGGTGGTTTTTTCAGGTAATTTTGTCCTAAGGATGATGGGCAGAACAATATATATATTTGTATATGTACATTTTTGCATTTGAAGAAATGTGAAGAAAAAAACTCTTAAATCAAAGTTAGTCCTTGAATAGAATTAGGATTTTTTCTATAAATAGAGATGTCAGTGCTGTGAGGCAGGTGATTTGTCGGTGTCAGCACGGATCTTTCTTTAACTGCAGCATCAGTCATCGCCTCTAAGTCTCAGGAGAGCGACTACGCCTCGGTTGCCAAGAACGTCTCCCAACAGGTGGCCGAGTACAACAAGAGCCTCATAGAGTCGCTGCAGAACAAGAGTTAAACACGTCAGCAGGTGCTGTTAGCTTAATGACTGTCACAAAGCTTCATCTGCAACAAGCCAATTAAAGCCCTTTGTTTTTGAGGGGCTCAGATCCCTGCTTGTGGCTTTTGTCAGCTGAAGTGTGTAAAGTGCTTACTGTTCTGGACAAAACTGATTGATTCATATGTGGAGAGACTCTGCTGCGTTCTGTCAGTAGTTTTATGTAGAGGTGTCAATGTAACTTTAACATGGTGAGCTAATTTAAATAAAAACATTTTGAGAACAATATCCACCGCATTAGTTCTTATACACTGCAGCTGGGTCCAAATCCAGGGGTCTGCAGGGGTCCTGCAGGATTAACCTGAGTGTCCCCGTGCTGGACCTCTTCTTTAACCAGGAGGACACCACACCTGATTTTCTGCTTAGCAGGGGGGTCACTGGCAGTGCTGCTCAATCTACTGAACCGAGACCGGTGACGTGGATGGGGTGACCTTGGTTCTTCTTAAGTGGCACATCCTACAGGTGGTCTCGAGTGTTATGGATGCCTCTATCAACTGTACACTACATTGTCCACAGACTCAGAGGAGGTGGTAGCCATTCGCCACCCGATCATCCAGGTAGTGTCCCGTGGGTTTGCCGGGCACGCCACAGAACCTTTTACTGTGGAAGGCCTCTGTCCCAACACCTCATCCATAAAGACAAAACTGTGAGCTTCCCACTGACTCCCTCACCTGACCCTGGAAGTCTCAGGGTGAGGGTCCTGAAGGTAGAGGAAGTCAGAAATAAGAAAAACAGCAACAAAGACATTTTTATGAAATATACGTTTATTTGCATGTGCCACTAATCAGGTACATACTTTTTTTTGGCCTGCACCTGCACCTGCAGCCACCTTCCACAGAACATTCCTAATCACAGAAAATACGAGAAGAGGGGAACCCACAGGAAACTGGAAGGGTTTGACAGCAGGACACAGGAACCGCACGGCTGCTCTAAAAATCATTTCATTAGCAAAAAGCTAAACTGGGACGTGTATTTGATTTGCTCAGAAACAAAACGCTGAATTAAACCAAACAACCGTTTGATATGATATGAGCTGTGGTCAACTTCCACTCTGTGGTGTTTCGGCCCACGTCCCCACCAATGTTACCTACGCCCTTCACACAGCAAAAAGGAGGCTGCCATGGGGCAAAGGGTGGGATACACCCTGGACGAGGCCATCACCACTAAATGACTGACACAACCAGTTTAATAATTTGGATTATTGTTTTTTACAAAAACCAGAATTAATTTTTCATATAATAAGGGGGGGGGGGATTGGTGGTGATTAGAATCTTGGATGTTTCAAACAGAATTCCACCAGATTCCCTCATTTTCCCACTGTAGGCCGATCCATGAAAGTGTGTGTGTGTAAACAGTGTTTACAGATTTACATTTTAAGGGTGAAAAAGGTGATGTTGGGGTGTTTCATGTGCCTTTGAAGAGGTGCTTAGGTAAAAACGTCCTGCTTTTGCTGTACTCAGAGACAGAAACAACTGTTGGTGTGTGTGTGTGTGTGTGTGTTCACTCGGCTGCTTTCACAGCCAAACAAACAGCAGCTTGGCTGACGATCATTTCATTAGTGAGCAGAAAGGGCGCCTGGAGCAGACATGAAGAGCATTTCAGTGCAGAAGAGGCTTCATCTGCCAGCAAGCTGCAGGGCCCATCTGAAGAAGACGGGCTTCGAGGGGGAGTCCTCCACTTCTGTGAGCGCCTCTGACCCCTCCTCTGAAAGCGGAGAGGACACTGAGGATCCTGCCCTTCCTAACAGTGAGTGGACCTCAAAGAACGGGCAAGTCTGGTCTCCATCTCATACTGAAATGCTGCAATACATTCAGGCACCCACCAGCATGATGCTGGGGCCTACAGTGTGGCATCCTTTACCTTTTCTTCACTCCTGACACCTGGCTGATTTTGCAAAATGACAAACCTACACTGGAGGTGTTCATTGTCAGGATGGAATGATGTCAGCTCTCACATCCTTCTGGACACAATGAGGACAGCTTTCTGCTTTCGAGACTACCGGGGACAAGTGGACTGATTGATTTAATAACACTTTTTTGCCACAAAGGTGACCAGAGGGTGCACGTATGAATGACCTGTAGAAAACAGGTATTCAAAAGTTTTACTAAAGAAAATTTCTTGCAAAAATGTATCCCATGAATTGTAACAGCCAAATCACCAAATCCAACAACAACAGTTGAAAAAAAAATGTATAAAAATCTAAGAGGAGACACGAGCGGTCGGGTCTACAAACTGAAGCCAGTGTGGAATTAAACCTGCACTGATTAATGGTCAGCAGAGAGCTGAAACTCTTTGACACTGAGTTTATGGCCTTAGTCACTATTGTCACGTCTTGCTGAATAAGAGCTAATTTTAGCTCCCTCCTTCTCCCAAAGGGTCGCCACGCCCTCTCTGACGGGACCCCAAATAATAGTAAATGTTAAATTAAAGAGGACACGTTTCATTTTTATTTATTGCTTTTAATTACAGAAAAGAGATCAACAGATTGCATAAAATCCAAATTCCGCTCTAGAAATATTTAACCTTTCCAGTATCTAGATATCAAAGAGTACAGTAAACATTACAGCTGAGGGTGGCAGCAGTGATTCCTCGCAGATCAACAGTACAGCATTTTTCAAACCCTAAAAGGTCAGTAATGAAACTTGAGTCGTTTGGTGCATCCTCTGTGTACACACACACACACACACACACACACACACACCTCTCTTCATCCACTCAGTCTGACTGGTCCACTTCTCACTGCTTGTGATCCAGAACAGCAGGATCTTCAAGTCTTGGATCAAACTTCAAAGGGGAAACAGTTTGAGACATAAATAAAGCTGATCTATGGAGCTGTTTAATAGTGCATCTCTTTAGCAGATTTACATAAAGTATCTTGTAGCCTCCATCCATCAATAAAAAAAAAGTATGCATAGATAATGAACTAATGCACTGACAGGCTGAGCAGTAATGGAGGACAAATGCACAAAAACAAGCAGCGTATCCACAAAGCTCTGAAAACAACCTCAATGAGGCTGCATTTTTTTGCTTTTAATGTCTCAAATGGCTTCGAGGAACTTCAACAGCTTTAAAAAAAAACTAAATAAAAGAATCCGACATTTGTATTCGGTTCCGAGGAAACACAGACTGTTAAACTGCACTCTTCACTGTGAAACGTCATTTGATCGCTTATTTTGTGAGAACTGTTAATTCCTTAAATACACTTTTACATATGGAACCCTAAAGTGTCTAGTAATAAATAAAAGTGGGAAAGCTGCAGTACAAATGCACAAATAAACCGGATGTTTGTGAGCATGCATTTAAAGCTTAAACTGCTTTCAACTACAGTTAGCTGCTGAAAACACTTAAAAAGGTTTCAACCCAGAAATGTGTACTTAACAGGGCAGCTAACATTACCCAAACAGGCAACTAGGCTAGCACTGAAGTGAAGAGCTAGCAGGAAAGGTGTCTCCTGAAGAACTGTCTGAGGACTCAACAGGCTCAGAGCTAATGTTAGCTAGAAGATTGTAACTGTTAGCTGTGCTGGCAGCTCGAGCAGTGCTCTCTAATACAAGGACGAGTTTATGTTCAGCAGCAGTTTGAGCTAAAGGCCGCTGACTGACCGCTGTGGCAGCAGCTCGCTTGCAGGCATCTATAAAAACATTTTATTATGAATTAAGCCATTCTGTCTTCAAATGCCATTTTATTCACCATCAATATTTTATTTATGTACTCCTGAACACTTTGGGGCTCCATATTCACACACTGCTTTCAGAGAATATTAAAGCACTCGATGCTTTAAATCAACAGATGTTCAAGCTTTCCACACCAGAATCAGCAAGCATCAACTATCAGGTCCATCTTAACACATCTTAAAATAATAATAATAAAAATTAAAACTATACCTTTTCAATTGATTCATCAACTTCCAGCCCAGAAGGTTTCAGCTCGAGTTGAACCCACTGATAAACTCTCCTTAAAGTCCTGCTGTGCTTTAATCCACTCAGTCACTGCAAATTTTACAGCTTCCGTCAACACCAAGAGTGCTTCATGGGAACACTGTAAAAAGTGTTCACCTTGATGGCCCCAGGTCCGTTCAGTAGGTGGAATTAAAGCAAATAAAGGGAAGGAGAGCGGGGGTGCAGGCTTTCACCCTCAACATGGATTTAAATGCGCGCTTTCAGTAATAATCAGCCAGCTCATTGTGCTTTAAAGCACACTGCAGCCTTGAGAAGCACTGCTCTGACAGCAGATAACAAAAGGAGGCAGCTCCATCTTCAGCAGAGCATGAAGCTGCCCTAATGCAGTGGCCATCTGGATATGAGTGAACAAAAGGGGCTTTAAGGTTAAGGAAAAATAAAGCAAACAGCAACATGAACGTGTTCTGTGGGACAGAAGTGGTCTGATCCATTAACTGAATCTCAGGTTTATTTCTACAGTTTCATGTAAAACGCTGAACTCTTTAACTGTCAATTATCAGCCATAAAAAGCCGTTTCACACCTGAAGCAACAAAATGTTGATTTCTGGTTCTGGTGCACAACCTTTCAGTCACTGCTGCTTCTCTATAGTGCAGCCGAGCCGATAAAAGAACTTTAAGATGGAACAATAAGAAACTTAAATTACAAAGCAGCAATTACCTTCTAACTAAAAACATCAAGTGGCAAAACGCTTGAGAACATCCACTCTGAATCGGATCTTTTTACATTAAAAAACAATTACAGCAAAATTAAAAACAAAATATTTTTGATTTGTAGTCTTTGAAAACTGCTGTACAATTGTGTCAATAAAAACTGAACAGTTAAGAAAAGGCATAAATACGCTGTGTTTAAGAACCTCAGTTTACACCAAAAGTTCCACATTAATGTTAAAACTAAAGATCCTCAAATCTCTTCCACTTCCTAATAATTAAGTAATAAGTTAATCGTTTCCAACCCTCAGTGCAAAAATATGAAAAACCAACTGAAAGGGGCGGGGCTTCAAATCACATGGACAGTTGGTGTGTGCAAGACAGTGAGTTATCCCAGCGGGATGACTATTTTTTTCAGGCACAAGTACTTCGGTTTTGTCCATGGAGCCCTTGGCAGGTCGGTCCTGCTCTGCAGCAGCGCCCGGGCAGGACAGAAGCTCGTCGCTGCGGGAACTCCTCGTTATCCTCTCTTCTTTAATCAGCATTGTCAGGGGCTTCTGAAGCGTGGGATGCTGCGTACTTCAACCGGAACCCACCTGTGATGTAACATGAATACAGACAGGACATCAGTCAGTGCACAGTGATGGAAATCCTCATGGGATCTGAGTCCATCAGCCCCCAAGCACAAAAACATCTGTGTGGTCAGTGTGTCGCCGTTTCCTTCAATGCTGGGCTTCAAAAAACAGCAGGTTCGATTCTTGTGAAGGAATATCTCTCTCCTGACCCGTCTAGTGGCCGACAGCTGCCAGCATTCATACACTGGAGCTCTGCTGTGAGAATCTCCCAGCTGTGGGATAAATAACATGCTGCTCTACATCAAACTCAACGAGGCTGCAGAGTAAATAAGGACCATCGCCAGCTAGAGTCCAAGACAGTGCAGCTGGATTCTGTTGTGGACATGAGGAACTCACTGGAGAGGCTGCTAAATAATACTCCTTTTTTTGGCCATAAATATCTAGTTTAGGCCAATAAATTATTTTAAAAAGCAAAATCTTCCTATGCATGTACACCTCCCTACCACAAAAAACTCACTCTAACTGTGTGGGAAACATTTACTGGTCTGAACTGCTGCCACACGCTCACAGGTAGAGCAAAGTCAGCTCTGTGAACTGTAATTATGAGCAGGTGAGCTGTTGGTGCTTGTTGTTGTTTCAGGGTTAGTTTCTCTTGTTTGGCTATCAACACATGAACCAGAAGCTCACGTAATAAACTCCTGACAGGCCAACGAATTCAGAAGGGCAGTCAAAACAAATGAGCTTTATTTGATGGCAATGTATGACCACAACGTCTGCTCTTTGCAACAGTTTTTCCTACAGTGTCAATACTGCCATGTTATAGGAGCTGGTAAACCGCAGGCAAGTCCTCATGATAGAAATGTCTGACACGCCCCATCTCAATAACACCTGAATGATGCAGACTGTCCTGGCCATATCTGAAACCTGACAGAACTAACCATTCAAAGCTGAATATAAATGGTTACAAATATAATGTGTGTTGAGGAGGAGCACTGTGTAGTCCCTTACCTTGCTGTGTGGAGTCTATGGAGGGCTGGTTACAGTCGGTAGCGAAGTGGCCACTAACACCACAGTTATAACAGGACACATTCCCATTCTTCTTATTGACTCCACCCCCCCCTATGAGAGAAGGAGGCAGGATCCCCAGAGGAGGGTACACGTGCTGGTAGACACGTTGGCAGAATGATGCGTTCGGCGCCATCGGCTGCTGGAGGCTGTAGCTCGCGGCAGCTACCACTGCCGTAGCCTGCGTGGCCAGCATGTGTGACGGCACCTCTGCATGACTTTGGGCATGAGTGCTAAGGTAAGGGGATGGGTGTGCTGGAGGAGGGGCACTAGGGAAGTAAGGAGGCAGGGAGGTAGGGCCATTGGCCTGGTGAGAAGGGTGAGCCTGGGTGAGGTAGCTGTTATTGCACAGGCTTGTGAGCTGGAAGAGCTGCGGAGGAACGCTGAACATCTGGTGCGTTGCTGCCATCTGGTGGCCAGGGAAGAATAAAGGCGTCTGACCCGAGGCAACGCTCACACTGCTGCTTCGGCTGCCGCAGTTGTTGTGGCAGCCGCAAGTCCCACAGCCCATTGGCTGCTGCTGTGGTGTTGGCTGCTGGGGGGCAACTTGGTGCTGCTGGGTTTGCTGGAGAGTGAGAGGGCTACCAGGAGCGACAGGAGTACTTCCACGGGAAGCACTGCTGTTACTGTAGGATGTACAGTCGCTGTGTGCCGTGCTGTGTGTAAGTGCTGGGCTGGGACTCGGGGCAGGTCCAGGGGTGTGTGTGGGCACAGCTGGAGGAAGAGCAGCTTGTACTTGTCCAGGAGACGGAGCTGTTCCAGTGGCCACAGGTGCTCCCAGAGTTGCCATGGGGACAGTAGGCAGGGTGTAGGGAGGGGGCAGGGCAGATGGTAAGCCTGGGTGCTTGGTTTGTGATGACTGTACATGTTGTAGAGAGGAGGCCAGGCCTGAGCTGGCACTGGCTGGGTCTTGGCAGGTTAGTAGAGGAGACGAGAAGGATGTAGGGCCAGAAGACATGACACTGATGGATCTGATTGGACCCTGGTGTGAAACCTGTGGGGCAGCCGCTGAAGAGCCACTCCCTGGTGCTCCGTCGGTGCCTCCCTGGCTATGAGACAAACCTGTTTTGAAGCCTGGAACCAAAGGCTGCACAGCAGAATTTCCTGGAGGATGGAGTCCAGTAGGCGGAATCCCAAAGGCTTGGAGAACATCCCTCTTCTCTGGGTCGTCCACAATTCCAGAGACAGCTGGAGGCAGCGTGGGCATCTGTATCATTAGTGGCCCTGATGAGGGCTTTCCTTCTGAAACCATGCTCTGGCCAGGAAGTGAACCCAGTGGAAGCCCAGCATCAGAGGCTCCATTGGGGAGTATGTAGCTCACAGGATGCATGAAGGAGAGGGGGGGGAACTCTGCCCTCGTCTCCGAGTAGAGGGACTCCATCTGGGCCGGATGGCTGTCAAAAGACGGGCGATCAACAGCAGAGATCTCCCCGAGCACAGCAGAACCTTTGTGGCAGGTGAAGAACATGTCAGAACGCCGTCCTTTACAGACGTCATCAGCAGGGCTGTCTGTATCTGATATGGAGACAGACGACAGTGAGATTGCTTATCACAGGTTTTTTTGTTTGTTTTTTTAAAAAGTGGCCCGTGCTGGTTTAACCTTTGTGGTTTTCGTCCTCACTTTCCAGGCTCTCCGGTCCTCGGTGCTGTGGGCTGGATGGGGAACTGCAGCTTTCTGATGAGGTTTCAGAAGCGTCGGCACCAGAACCTCCACCTGCAACAACACCGTGTGTCAAACTACTGAGGCTACTTTAAAGCAGAAACAAAGCATCCATCTAAGGTGCATTTCCTTAGAGTCCCATGAAATGGAGCAAATGAAGTGATCAGTGTGTCCTGTAAGATGTGAACAAATCAGTTCAGCATTTATCGTATTTACAGATTTGTTTATTAAACTAACAGCCATAAACTCTCCAGCAAAGTGTTATGAAGATGGAAACAACTTGTTTTGCCACTTTTTCTCGTGCAGAGTTGTGATATAATTTGGAGGCTATATCACCCACTCACCTTTCCTCTGAGCTGGTACTGAACACCCATTGGACACAAAGGTAACCGGTTTGCACTTCCCCTTGCCCCTGAAAACAGGCGCACACGGGAGAAGAGGGAGTAATGTTAGTAGAGCCAAAGAAAGAGGAAATGCAGATGCAGGACACTGATGTGAAAGTCATTAGACAAAGTCACTCACTGCAAAGGCACTTTCATATCCCACTGCTCAAAGCTTTGTGTCACACACAGAGTAAGCAGGGTTACCCCCAGCAATGAAGCAGACTCACCCTTCTGTGGGCAGCACTCTGCTCTTGGTTTTGGTGGCTGGGTGGCTTCTCTTCTCTGCGTCCTGGTGCTGTAAGAAAGATGAGGAGTCAGAGCAGCTTCAGCTTCCACCCCAAAAAGAATCAGACGACTCTTGTTGCCATTAATCGCACATGTTTGTGTGTCATTCTGCACTCAGTGTAACTGCACATTAAGAAAATCGCTACCAAGTCACAGAATTACTACACAGAGCTGGAGCAGGAAAAAAAATCCCTAGATGCAGACATGAAAGACAAAGTATACGGATACAGCCGCCTAATATCAGCAAAACCAAAACTCATTAACTAATCTGTGGTTACCAGTTCAGCCTCCCCTTAAAAAGCAGCTCTGTGACCCCAATCCTGACACTTTACACTGTGCAGGATCATCACCGGTGATGGGTATCCAGCTATGATCAAACATTATTTTAACTGGTCTAGTTAAGGAAGTAGACCAGGTAAATATTATTTCTTCAATATTGACTGTGAATTTGTGCCTCAGGACGGGACTGCCAGTGCAGAGCTGTACTGCATTGGTGCATGAGACGGTACAACACAGTATAAGTTCTTCAGTGGGAAACTGCACTATTTTTAATGAGAATGTTCCGTTATCACACAATTCTGAAAGTCATATTTTATCTGGTATCAGGGAAAAAAATCTCTATACAAAAATAAATAATTCTGAGAAATCAACCCCATGAAGGGTTCCACAGCCAAAGAACCCTCAGAATAGATTTGATAGGAGAGAGAGAAAGAATGTGCTTCGTCAGCAGATCACCCTCCATCGCTCACTCACACACACACACACACACACACACACACAGTTGGTAGGAGTGAGATTAGCACTGAGCTTCATGTGGCAATTCAGACACGCTGCTGGCACACAGGAACAGCTGGGTTAATGCAATCTTTGTGGCCTCCAAGCACCTACAGCCCATAATGATTAACCAAGTGTTCCTGAAATGGTGCTCACTTTGAACTTCACAGCTGAGCTAATCATTAGACCAGACATGCATACAGTAGCAGCTTTTCATTCAAGCAGTCACATTAAAAACAGCTGTAATGCTTTAATGGAGCATTTGCTCTTTGTATTCTGATTTGTACATGAACTTATTTTGGACTCTGCTCTGTGACGGATCTCCATTGCTTCTCATTCATAACTCATTCTTGGGCCATGATCCTGACAGCTGACCTCAACTCTGGCTCGAACCCATCAGTACAGTTCTCATTATACAAGTAAACACAGTGAAGGGGAAATAAAGAGCAGTAACCAGGTAGAAATATTCATGTGATACTGCACATCTGTCTTCAACACACAGTAGCAGGAGGACCTGTGTTCCATGTAGTCCCCTCTGTACTGAAGATGTTCACAGGAGGCCTGTTCTCCTCAGAGACTCCATTTAGTTTCATTTCAAAATCTTTCAGTCACAGGAATAAAAGACATCAACATAACAGAAATGTTGATGTAAAAGAGCTACTTCTGATAGAGGCTTGTATTGCAGTGACCAGCACACCTAATGCACATGAGCAGGTTGCAGCACAGCAAGCGACCATTTCTAGACTTATGCCAGCATTACAATCATGTGATAAGCCTCCTTACACTGCTGTGTGGGTCAGTGGTATGCAGAAGTACTGGTGAGAGTAACAAGCAACCCATTTAATCAAACCTGTTTCAGAATGAGGAAGGCAAAATATTCATATACATTATATATAAATAACCTGACCTGTGCAGCTTCCTGGGTACTCCGCGGTGCACAGCTTTTTTTCCTCCTCTCTGCTGGCCCATTGAGCTCTGCAGCATGTCCTCCCCTCCGAGGGTCCCCCGGGGAGCCTTTGGCACTGGACAGACTGGTGGAGAGGAGCAGATGTTTCAGGTTCATAAATGTGTCAGGCTTTTTCCTGCTTTAGTAACTGTATTTTAATTGAAGGGATAAAAATAGTTCTGAACCACAGTCTACTCACGGCTGACATGGACTCTTGGACCCGTGCTTTTTCTTGTGCCCCTGCACATACGGCTCTAAATTTGACAGGGTTAAAAAGAGGTCAGTGACACAGTAGCCCATCCAGCTCATCAGTCATTACAACTCACAGGTTATTGCCCGTAAAACGACAAATGTACAATTTGAATAAAGCACATTAGGTGATTATTGTGTGCAAGTTTGATAAAAATTTTGGCCAACATGATTCTTGTAAATTGCAGATGTTTTTATAAGCTTACAGGTTAAATTGGACTCAGCTGCTTTCCAGCAAATTCCAACGCAGTTATGTAGACAAGTTCAAAGCAAAGAGATCAAAAATGATGGTAACAATTTTTAAGTCAAGCAATTATTATTAGTAGTATTAAGATTATTAGTGCTAGGATTGGCATCTGTCTGGGACATGAAAAAGCCCGTATTTAACCATCACTATAAAATATTACAGCTGAACATAAAGTTGTTCAATTATGTTTAATGCAGCAATGCTTAAAGTTTCCACCTGCTTTCAGTCTTTTTGCTAAGCTAAGCTAGGCTAGGCTAAATATGGCCTGCACCTGTCCCTGCTGACTGCAGAGACAACAACAGGTTTCCTTCAGACTGAAAGCATGTTTAAACTGATCCTTAGAAGCTCTTCTACATAATCAAGCAGTAGTATTGAAAATGAGTAGCACATATACACAACAGCTTTCAGGAAAAGTAATCAGAAACAGAAAATTCCTCATTTTCCTCCTCCCTAGTCTCACAGCAATACTGAAACCTCTGATGTACTGCACACACCTGCAGCCTGAGGCTGCCTGGCACCAAGCGAGATCTTATGTTCTCTACATAGGTGTGGTAAATGGTACTAAAATCAAATTGTTCTTTGGGAGGAGGAAGAAAAAAAGGACGTGCAGAATCTTTTAGCATTAACAAGTCTTGTGTGAAGCGTGAGGCAGGATGAGGGCGTGCTTACTGCTGCCCGCGGTGATCTCAGTCCAGCACATGACGGGGCAAATATAACTGAAATATGAGGATTTGAAACACTCAGCCTTTCCGACTGACCTCCAAAAATAAACTAGTTAGACTCTGGCTGCAGCCCTGGTTAGCTGGCTGTTCCTTTGCTTTGTCAGTGTCTCCACTCTGGGGGGGGGGGGGGGGG
>JAVDPK010017000.1:0-15019 GCA_034780415.1 Cichlasoma orientale
ACAGTCTATTTTTGCAACCGATGTGTAAGTTTTTTTTGCATCAATGTAACCCCCCCCCCCTTTGTATATATTTATTTTCTTTTATTAATATTATTTATTTATTATATTTTATGGGTTAGTTATTTTTGCATTTTTCATTTTAAACACATAGATAGGTGGGGAACAGGTGAGGACTGATTATGTGGCTCAGTTTTTATAGCAGAATCTTTGTATGCCATACCACAGAGCACTCAAACCTAACTCACACACTTGGGATACAGAATGGTGATAATTCAATCCACTAGGTGTGGAAGACTAAGAGTTAAGAGAGCATTCTATTGTGGGAAAGTGCCAGGTTATCTCTTCTTCCAAGCTTGGCTGCTCCGGCTAATTGGCAATGCACACCTTCTAAAGATGGTCAAGTCTCCACCCATCAGCAGGCTTCAAGGCCAATTAGGATCACTACTCAGATATCTGCCTTTGTTTAGACATTATTGAATACATAGCCTTTCTACAGTGGCCCTGGGAGATGAAACACACTTAAGAAAAATAAAAAAAGCAAACAAAACACACGGTCACTGGGAGAAAAGGAGATCGGAGTTAGACCTGTGGAAAGCAGAGCGTTTTCAGTTCAAGAAACAGAAGGGAATGAATGTTCAGGGGAAGGCAGGCGGGTGGTGAAGTAGAAGCAGTTCCAGAGGGTGGTTTCTAATAGTGTACAGCTGGCTGGCTTACATTTTACAATTAACAACTGCTTATGGTTAATTAAGAAGACAATAACAGATAAAGCCCAATGCACACAAAGACACACTGTTGAACTTTAAAAAACTTTTTGCATTTCCACATTTTTGTGAAAAAGATTTACTTGATCCCATTACTTGTCCAGTATGCAGGTAAGGCAGTGCTGAGATCTTCTTTAAATTCATAAATATGAATAAAATCCACGGTGCATTGAAGAAACATGAAAAAGTAGCCACTTGCCCGGCTGATCAAGAGTAATGAGTGTCAGACTCGATATAAGAGAGCGTCCTGAGAATGGGATGGAGTCACACATGGACCGTGTATTGTCAGCTTGCAGACCCATGTTAACGTGTTCTCTGTGGATGGGCATGATCCTTTCTGCAGCCAGAAAACAGCTGGAGCCTATCCCAGCTGGCACAGGGCGAGAGGCAGGGTGCACCCTGTACAGGTCTCCAGCCTGTCGCAGGGCTAACACAGAGAGACAGACAACCATTCACACTCACACAATTTAGAGTGACCAATTAACCTAACCCCAACTGCACGTCTCTAACTGTGGGACGAAACCGGAGGAAACCCACGCAGACACGGGGGGTTTCAATTCAAAGGTTTTACCTATCAGGATATAACAGAAAATCCTCTCGTCTTTTTCTGGTTGTAAATTTACTTAATCCAAGCTCAAGTTAACAGCAGGACATCACACTGTGACATTATTTATTAAACTAAGCTAAAATCCTTGTTGTTTCGATGGCAACTAATAGGGACAGTGACGGCCAGGAGCTGATAATCAAAGGCACTTCATTAACTGCTCACCAGAAATTGTGAGCACCCCTATAAAAATAGATGTTGTGAACACAATTCCAAGAAGGAGACACATCAACAGTGATCTTGTTACTGCTCGTTAGTCTGGAGAGGTTATAAGGCCATTTCCAAACAGTCTGCAGTCCATCGTTCTACGGTGAGAATTCACAAATTCAGTCTTCCCAGGAGCGGACGTACCAGGATGCAGTTTTATATTTATTCAAACCTACCTGGACCTATAAACTCCAGCAAGAAAACTGGGAACAGAGGTGAACCTCACCAGGATTGGTCAGCCTACCAAAATTACTCCATGAGTGCTTTGTGACCCAGGAGGTCACAAAAACCCCAGAACAACATCTAAAGCGCTGCAGGAATCACTTGTCTCAGTTAAGGTCAATGTTAATAATTCAGCAATGAAAAAGACAATGGTATCCATGGGAGACAGACAAAGCTAACCCAAATAAATACAAAATACAGTTTTCAAACGATGATTTCAAAATCTAAAAGGCTGTCCAAACCTTTGTGTTCTTTTTGGTTTTGGCCTTGGAACTTTTCCCCTTGCAATGAAACTCTGCCCACATGTAGAGCAGGTGGGCAGAAAGAGTTAAGAACTGAGTGCCGGCTTTCAGTTTTTGCATTAAAATTGCATTAATGTTGCTCAACTTGAGCATAATTATGGTGAGGGAGTTTCAAAAACAGCGACTCCTCGGATCCAAAGGAAAGCAAACTGAAAAGAGGAGCAGAAACAATTCAATCGGTGGGGCCTGATTACTTTATTGGCAAGCAGACAGTTTAGCAAATATTGTCTCTGGAGCTTGAAAAAGGCGACTGGACTTCTTTTTGTTTCTTGAAGATGTTTCTCTGTGGGCGTAGTCCCCTGAAGGTGGGGACTATGCCCACAGAGGTTCAGATACCTGGGTCTCTCCACCATTTGGTTTGAGAACTGAAGAAGCCTTTCGGATTAGAGGTGAAACATCTTCAAGAAACAAAAAGTCCAGTCGCCCTTTTTCAAGCTCCAGAGACTACACAGACTTTAGCAAAGATTGGACATACAAGCTGGTTCTTAAATACTGATGGGGAGATCAAGAAAATGAGCAACAGGTGTGTAGGTTGAGGTGGAAACAGTGATGACTCCACTCACGCACAGAGCACTGGAGGGGAATGGGTTAATCTGTGAGACGTGAAAGGTAGGGTGAACCCTGAGACCGGCTGACCGCTTCAGGTGGACATCAGAAGGACTGATGACGCCGTCGATGTAGGGTGGGGCTTACTTAAGACTTAAGAGAATAACTAAACGTTGCGGCCCCAATGTTAGGCTGAAAGGCTGGAGTCCACTGGTGATTGGCCCGTCTCTGGTTCTGCGCTGCAGTGTGAAGAAGAAGCACCCGGGTCTGCCTCCACACCCAGCGACACCCCACAGGTACTGACACATGGATGGCACGGGCAGTTCCTCTTCCAGGGCAGGAAACATGGAAAGTTGGTTGCCTATAAGGTCACTTCAAAGGGTAAGAGCCCTGTAGCAGATGAAGTCATAGAATTATGTGCATATTCAAACCAACTTTAAGTGGTTGGGTTATTTGCTATGACCTAGCAGAGGGTGGGCTGCAGTTCTTGTTTTAGCTGTTCGGTCTGGTTGTTGATCTGGGTGTGAAAACTGGAGTTGAGGCAGTCCTGAGCTCCTAAAGCACCGCAGGACTCCCTCCACGCAGCAGAAACAAACTGAGGGCCTCTGTCTGAGACCATTTCTGTGGGGGATCCCATGTAGCCTAAACACATGTTCAACTATCAGGTTATCAGTTTTTGCAGCTGAGGGAAGTTTCTCTAGGGCCACAAAATGAGCCGCTTTAGAAAACCTATTGACAGTGGAGCCAATAATAGTCTTTCCATGAGAAAGAGGTGAGGTGTAGGGACAGAGGTTACCGTCAAGGCTGGACTGCTGCCATAGTACCACACCAACCCTGAGATGTCAACCTCCCCTATGAACTCGAGGAATCTGGCTGGGTGCTGAGATCAGTTCAGTTCAATTCAACTGATATAGCGCCAAATCACATCTGTAAACAGACAGACCAAAGAGACTCCAACTCTCCACCCTCGTCTCCAACCAGTTGATGTGTGGATTATGTCTCTCTAACCACGGGAAACCCAGGTTTAATGGAGTGTGAGGAGCAGCCAATATGTAGAATGTCAAGTACTCATGATGATTACTTAAAACTATTTCATATACTGGTTCAGTTTGATGGGTGGTGAGGAGTTGACCATTTAGACCTGACAGTTCTCGGGGAGATTAATGGTTGTAGGGGAGCTGAAACTGTTTGTGTCATGTGCCACTGTGGCAGGCGAGGCAGGCGAGGCAGAGGACTCCAATGCAGGACTCAGGAGGCATGAATCAAACTTAAGCTTCAGCTTTAATTGCTTGAACAAAGTACATAGAAGAGCTGGTCAGGTGTCAGCAGCACAGAGCACTAGCTCACAAAACGTGACTTGAGTTAACGTAACGTGAACATGGGCGCACACAGCAGGAACAGTGGTTGGTGACGAGGACATGACAACAAGCAGGGGAAACTTAGGACTTAAATACATGAGGGCTGATGAGGGAAGTGGACACATGTGGGAAACACAGGTGAACACCATAATACTAATGACGCAAAGGAAGTAAAACAGAACACAACCCACGGGGAACAGAAGACTGTCAAAATAAAGCAGGAAACAACTAGACGGCGACAGGAAGGCGGACTTGACATACCACAACGGGAAAAACCAAAACACAACGTAGAACAGAAACAAAGGAAAACACAATTCAAAAGTAAATACAAATCAAAACACTGGGTCAAAGGACCCAGGACAGCTTGACTAACTCTGAGTTCATTAATATTTTCTCTGTATTGATTCGGGCTTGTAGACATAAGGACTCTTGTTTGTTACAGTTGGAAACATTAAGTGTAGATGGATTGTTTGAGAGGTGCCCACCCACCAGTAACCCAGCCTCTACTGGTGGGCACGCTCTTTTGGCCAAATGGGACAGGCTGCAATGAAATGTCCTGCTGAGCCACAGTATAAACCTTCCCATTACACAAGCCTCTTCCACAGCTCCCCAGGAGTTAGCCGGGCCCTTACTAGTTGCATCGGCTCAGGGTTGTCGTCACCGGATGAGTGCGATGCACCAGAAGCAGAACTGGAAACAGAGGGTAAACAGGCAAACAGACCAGGGGTGACACGAAGCTGTGGCTGATGGGACTTGCAGTTCTTTTCTCTCATTCTCTCTCTCAATCTGCTGTCCACCTGGGTTGCTAAGGTAACCAGTGCCTCCAATGAAGAGGACTCATCCTGTAAAGCGAGTTCATCTTTCATGCGATCATTAGATAAGTGTAAAAACAGCTTGCAGAGCTTTGGATTCCCGCCCTGCCTCTGCAGCCAGGGTGTGATTCAAATAACATACTCCACCACACTTTTGTCTCCCTGCTGTAAATTTAGTAAATACTTAGCTGCGTCTTCTCCTCTTAGTGGGTGGTCAACAATACATTTAAACCCATCTAGAAAATCATTAAAGGGGCATGTGAACACTGAGAAAAAAGGCTTTGGCCCAGGTTAATGGTTTACCTGGAAGGATCATGTAGCAGAGTTTTGAGGAGTCATTAGGGAAAGAGCGAGATGACGGGAGATTGTCAAAGAGCACTGGAGCAGGAACCCCCCTGCACCGTCCCAACTCCCCAGCGAATGGCTTGGGGGAAGGGAAACACTCCGTCTCGGAAGACCAGTTCAGCCATGGTTGCCACCCCTGCCAGTGGGCCGAACTGGGGGACCTGTGGGAGCAGATGGGAGTCTGCTATAGATAGCCTGAATCTTGTCCATCATTTTTGTCATGCGTTGATCTGTGAAGTATTGTTGCTCACCCAGGAAGCTCTCTGAGCACAGCGCCCTGTTTGCCTAATTCAATCTTAACTGGGTCAGCAGAGTCCATTGTGGCCAGATTGTACTGTCAATGCACAATTGCTGAAACTAAAGCAGACTCCGATGTATGACCCGATAGAGATTGAATTAATAAACTCTAAATCTTTACCTAACACAAGTAACACAGATGCTTGCATGGACAGGATGTCTCTTGGAGTGGAAACTCAGATTCTGGGGAACAGTGGCGATGGGTTCAGAGCCTCGGACCGGGAGTCACTGGGAAAGCAGAGCGCTTTCAGTCCCAGAAACAGAAGGGAATGAATGTTCAGGCTTACTTTAGTAGTTTGGTCCAGGAAGGTACACTGGTTTGCTCATGAAAAGGTAGAAGGAGATTGGGCAGGCAGGTGATGAAGCAAAAGGAGTTCCAGTGGGTGGCTTCCAGAAGTGCATCAGCTCAGCAAGATGGTTAGGGAGTTTCAAAAACAGTGACTCCTCAGACCCACTGGAGAGCAAACTAAAACACAGAAACACAACTCACTATGACAGTTTCACAATTTACTGTAACTAATTACCGTACTGGCACGCAGACACTCTGGCTCAAATTGGATGCATGAGCTGGTTCTTAAATACTGGTAGGGAGACCAGGAAGATGAGCGAAAGGTGTGCATGTCAAGAAGGAAGTGATGCGACTCCACCCAAAGGTGGAGCCCTGCCTGCCCAACCCAACCTAGGAAAAGAGGGAGAAAAGAGACACAAGCAAACCAGTGCCCACCACGACACAAAGGATTCTTCAGTGTTGTGAGGGAGAAAAAGATGCAAGGTAATGTGTGTTTTCATTGCATGATTCATATGCTGTATATAGATGTTTGCTATTAGCATTTACCATCAGCTCATCCATTTTTTTAAAATTAAAAAATCCCTATTATTGTTTTACAACCTGATAAATCTGCACAAACAACAGAATTTATCAAAAGTAAAAACAAAGATCTTTTCAGGGACCTTTATAAACAACTAAAGCATCGATGATTCAAGTCCTGTGTGATAATACAAGTTTTTTAGGTAGTTAATGAAAAGTTAATGATGTTGAGCCATTCTGCTCCATATGATTAACTGGAAACCAAATGTTAAAGGGGGTATTTATTATTTCTGAACAAAATACTAGCACAGAAATAATGTAAATGTACAGATCATGTCTAATTTTTGAGACTGCTCAAAGACTTTAGACTACACACGTTTTAAGTTAAAAAAAAACTTTAAGTTTAAAGTTGTTCTGCCATCATAGCAGTTGGGAGACAGAGCCAGAGAGAATAAGTGAGCGAGAGTGTGGGTCAGTGGGGTGGGAGGGTGGGAGGGTGAGGGGAAGTTCAGATTAGAAAAAATGTACGGATTTGAAAAATAGGCAGACAAAGAGGAAGACTAAATGGGAGGGAGAGTCTGAGCCACTCTGATAACTCTGTCCAGGTGTTCAGAGCCAAACAAAGGCTCTTTTCAGGCCCTGATGAGAACACAATGCTCCTCTACTTGTTGCAAAATATAAAGACAGAAAAAAAATCACAACTCAAGTAAAAGGTTATTTTCTGCTACAGTACCAAAAATACGGACAAGGGGAAGGCCTTTCCGGTTACACATACTTCATTACTGCCAGTATACAGTATTAGCCCACAAAAGAGCTGAGGTCAGAATTATGAATAAATGAATTGTGTTATATTGCAGTTCTCAAAGAACAAGGTTTATAATATGATAAGCGGAAATTACCTGACTAGGAAGAGTGGGCCATTTTAATAAACAAATCACATGCGCAAACCTTTTTTCATGCGTTTCACAGAAAACATTTCGAATGATTATCCTTAAAAAGACTTGTTTCCCTTCAGCCAGTGAGCAACAATACAGAAAAGAAGACAGTTTCTATTAGCTTCTTTCTGCACGGAGCATTACAGAAGAAATATGCTCTGTGAAGAAAGAATTGGAGGGCTGGTTCCTCCCTGCAGTTTTTTCACCTCTGTCCTCGACTTTACAAACGTCCAGCACCAGCAGGCCACAGGTCAGCTGCAAAAACGAATTCACTTAAAATGTGATCAAATATAATGTTAGTTAAAATGTATTAATCAGTTTAACTGAGTGGCCAGTAAGTTTTGAAGTAAGTTTTTAAGGCACAAAAAAAATAAAGCATTTAGAAAAACAAAACAAAAACAAACAAACAACAAACAAATATGATATTAGTATAAAATAGTAGTGTGATGCAGGCTTTAGTAGTAATACTAGCTAAAAGAAGCCAGAACATAGTGTTAACACTACATTATCAAATGTTTTATTCAACAGAGAATAATAAGGTATAAATCCTATTGTTATCTCTCTAAATAGATCCCAATCATATTCCAACTTCACAATTTTTCCATTCACATTTAAATTTATTCATTCACATTTAACATTGTGAATATATATCTATATACAATTTATTTAGAACGGTCAAACACTTTTTCATCAGACATGTCTGAATGATCATGTATTATATTATCCCAGTAAAGCACTTCGCTCTCAGACTTGGGCCTTCTTGTGGTTCCCAGTTTCTAACAGAGCCTTCAGGTAGCAGGTCCCTCTTCTCTAGGGTTCAGTTTGGTTTCAGGGGATAGACACCCTCTTTAATTTTAAGATTGCACTTCAAACTTTCCTTTTGATGTAGCTTATAGTAAGGGCTGGATCAGGTGACCCTTGTTGCTAGCACTTGTGCTGCTATCGGCTCAGGCTCCTATTATGCACTAGGCACTTCCACACCCCCCTTTTTCACTCCCCATTCCACTATCATATGTCATTAACCTTTGTCTTCTCTATCCTATTCTTCAGGTTTTACATTCTTTTTTTGTTCTTAGCAGTCATCTACCTCAACCGGCTGTGGCAGATGGCTGTCAATTCCTGAGCCGGGTCCTGTCAGGCGTCTCTTCCTGTTAGAAGGGAGTTCTTCCTTCCCACTGTCACCAAGGGCTTGCTAATAGGGGATGGTCAGATGACTGGGGTTCTTGCTCTAATTTTGTGGTGTCTTTGCCTTATTATGTAAAGCACCTTGAGCTTGTACTATAAATATGTAAAACTAAACTGAATTACTGTGTCTGTAAAGACAATTTGAGTGCTCACTTCAAGTATTGTGTTCCTGTGTGCATGTGCATTAGTCTTTGCACACTGTTTATCAATCAGTTTACTAAATTCAACATTGGGTTGAGCATTTAAATAATGCAGACAGACCCAGTTATGCCCAGGTCAATGTTTAAAGGGAAATTCCTTGGCCTGAAGGATCCAGTGGGTCTGCTGTGTTGTGATTGTACTCACATGGTTTGGGTCACTTGTTCCTTTAAATAGAAGGGTCACTGCAAATCAGTACTAAGTAGCTCAGAGCGGTCATCTTTCTCGTGCGATGAAACATTTCTCTCCTGATGGGCGTGGTCATAGGACAGGAGAGCTCACTTAATGGTTTGATGAGGAAGAAACTATATGAATGATGTGCTGTGTCCTTAACAGTGAATCCTATGGAATACCAGTGGCGTTCCAAAGGTTTGGAGAATCGATGCCAAGGAGCCTTGAAGCTGTTGTTTCGGCACACGGTGGCCTGATCCACTTTATGTTGGTTTTTCCATTCCTTTGCGAGCCATCTATATGTAACTTTGAACTGTACAAAAAGTAAACTTTCTCATAAAAAACTAATTTCAAAAGAATAAAAATAATTTACCCAAGTCTTGATCCTGGTTTAGACATTCCTATATTTTACAAATGCTCTATGTTAGCCAAAGCAAAGACAAACACAAATTCAGGCCTTTGAGCACAATTTAAACATGTCATATAATGATAAAACTGACTGTGTGACATCAGCTTCAGGAAACAAAATTTTCTTGCTCGGGTTGGATGCGAACATTGTCTCAGCTTTCTTTTTGGCACTGTATTTACCAGAGGTTTCATCAGCGGTGCAGGCCTTGCTTCAACATTCATTCAATGCAGAGTGCTCAGTGGGCTCAGCTTGCAGCAGATATGTGTCCGCCTAGCGGCCCTCTGTCATCCCTCCCTCCCTAAGCTGACAGAAGTGAGATGGTAGTCCTTTGATGTCAGGAAGAGATTCTTACTGCTGGCTGTTTCTCACCAATTCGCATCAGTCCAGCCACTTATACAGTCTGTTACAAGGAGCAACACAGTGCTTTGTTTTTAGATCAGAGCAATTTGCAGATTTATTCACAGTGTTAAACAAAAGGATCCTGGAAGCTTTCATCATACTAATGGGCAGTAGATTCATTTTCCTACATGATGACATTTCCCGTCTTTTGACAGTCAAGGAAAAAAGTTAGACATGCTTTTCAGGGAAATTGGTGGTTAAAGGTCTATGGTACTGTGATACTGAAATCAAGCTGCACATAAAATACCTTCTCGATCACATCTGTGAACAGACCTGATAGAATTCATTGCAGATTATATCATCCCCCGAGGAGGGCTTCAGAAAAGTGGGGTATAAGGCCCATTGTTATGACCTATTTGTACACTACCAAATTCATTCAGGAGCTTCTCTCTGCTTTTTGCAGATGATGTAGTCATGTTGACTTCATCAAGTGATGCCCCCACCCCGACCTAATTTCCATCCCCGCCAAGCGTCAGAATTACCATCTCCAAGTCTGAAACCATGGTTCTCAGCTGGAAAAGGGTACAGAGTATTTCAATAAGTGCAGTTCATGTTTTTAAAGTTCTGTTAGTTTAGTGGTTTGCTACTATGGCTTCCACTAATTTGGTATTTGTGTATGTACATGCTGCAGAAGTTTACAGTATTCACTGATTCCCAAACAACAGCTGTGAAACACGTCCAGGTGCGATGGTGTTATAAATATGAAGCTGCAGGAAACTTATAATATAACTGAAGAGTTCTTACCTTACTGCATCAGCACTCTGCATATACATATTTCTCCTAAAAGAATAATTAGGGGGGGGGGGGGGAGCATGATTGTGAGAGCTGGAAAAGGCTCTGATTGTCAGCCGGGAGGTTAAAAAGGAAACCTTAAAAAAACATAAAAATCTGCGTAAAAGCAGAGCACAACTACACAGCTTATGGCTTTAGCTATAAATGTAAGTCATAAATGTAGCTTACTTCAAATCTAAGGCAGCAAGACTATTTGTTTGATTGTGTCATAATTATATGTTTATGGAGTAGTAAAAGTGTCAAAAGTGTTTAAGTCTGAAAAGAAAAACTGATGACACGTTAGATGGCATGGAGACCATGCTGTGCAGAGGTGAATACAGGCTTGCCCTCTGGTGTGCTTTGGGAACAAAACGGTTTGAAAGCCACTGCAGCACATGACTCACTGTGAACTGATATTACTGATGGCATCATACACCGCTCTGCTTGAGAGGGCAGAAATAAGGCAAGCAAACGCACGATTATGATGAAGTAATGAAGGATTGCTAACTAACTAGCCTACAACTGTCCTGTATTGTGGACTACCTGGGATCCTCAAAAGCAGTAACTACTGCTTAAATCATTAGTAATGAATAGGTTGGTACTAGTTGTGTGCTGTTCACTAGTTGGTTCTGCATCTATCAGGAGCCTCTTGTGAAGAAAATCTGATCAGTTCGCAGGCATTCATGAACCAATCAATATGTACGCTTATTAACTATTAATTAATTATCAAGTAGTTCCTAATTTGCTCTTTAGTCTATTTTTTAAACAAACCATCTATCCATCCATTCTCTTCAGCTCATCCTTGTCAGCTGGAGCCTATCCCAGCTGTCATAGGGCGAGAGGCAGGGTGCACCCTGTACAGGTCGCCAGCCTGTCGCAGGGCTAACACAGAGAGACAGACAACCACACACTCACATTCACACCTATGGGCAATTTAGAATCACTGGTTAACCTGACCCCACTAACTGCATGTCTTTGGACTGTGGGAGGAAACCGGAGCACCCGGAGAAACCCCACACAGACACAGGGAGAACATGCAAACTCCACACAGGAAGGCCCGGGCCGAGGTGGATGCAAAGCCAGACCTTCCTGCTGTGAGGCAGCAGTGCTAACCACTGCGCCACCATGCTGCCCCTCAAACAAACTAATCATTTAATTGTTACTCTTTACTTTGTTATTAGTCCCTTGTGACATTTTTTCACCTCTTATTAGACATTGGTTAACTTTTTAATGAACAAGGTTGGATTATCATGGGCATCAATAGCACACCACTTCAAGGACAATTCACATTTGATGTCTAAACATTTTAAGCTGGCAAACAATTCTTTAAAGTGAAGAAAAAGATGAAAGTTAATTCACCCGTTACCTCGGGTGAAACGGGTTAAATGGCTTTAGCTGACATACACTTGTGTTTAAAAAAAACTACTGTCGAGTTCTTTAACAAATTCCCCATGTCAGTGTCAGCCGTGACCCGAACCGGCTTGGATCCCACAGAGGACGCTGGCCAACTCACTTGATTATACTCCTTTATTTGTTCCAAACATGCATTTTAATATTCAAAGGAAGTTAATGAGGCAGGTTGAAAACCTATAGAAGGGAAACACAGTCACATTAAAGAACCCCCTGATAAACCAAAAGCAAAGTCATCATCAATATTAAACATATACTTCTAATTTTTTACCGTTTTTAACCTAAGAATGCTCATGGTTTTATCCTTACTGTTTTAAAGATTCCAGAACCAAATCAAAACTATTTATCGAAGCAAGCATGTGTGTCAGTTACTTAGCAGGCCCAAACAACTTTCAGCAGTCATTTTGTGTGGAGCAATTATTCAATCAAAGGAAATTGTATAAATGAAACATGCCATAATTTAAACCATATTTACACAGCGAAAATCAAACAAATCCACCTACCAGTGGCGTCTCTGGGCTTCCTAGAGCACTGACACACAGCTCTCCTCTCTGCTGCTACACTCTGCCATGATGGCTGGACAAAGAAGCCTGCACACCTGATTCAGGAGGGTTAAATCACTTCCTCATCTGCCTAGGCCTGAGGCCTGCAAGCTCACACTGAGCCATTCAGACCAAATCAAATTTACAACAAAAATATAACATGCAGAATAAATTTCTTTCTTTTTTTTTTTGATAGATATATACAACTTAACAACTACTATATCAAAAACCTACAAATTCCTATTCAACCAGTCATGATAATGATGTTGTTCAGTGACACCAGCCAACTTTAAGCGTGGTCATTGCACAATAACTGAAGACATGTCTGTGTAAACAGGTTTTAGGTCCCTACAAAATGAGTAATACTGTGAACGCACACACACACCCGGGGGTGTGTTTCTCCACTCAGAAAAGCAATGCTTTAATGGCAGTGCCGCAGAGGACATATCACCTGTTCTCTTGTTGCAGAGGAATTCTCAAAGACTACACAAAGTACACAGCTCCGATGTAACTGTTTCAAACACATGTTGAATCAATACGCCCTATTGTGCCAAAACTCCAAGGAGTTCTGTGAGCTAGTCTCAGCTTCTAGGATAACTAGCCCGTTCTCCTCTGTTATTCAGGGACGCATGAGAGAATTCAGAAAAAGTACACATTCTGTCTGGACTCAGGATAGATAGTTAGGATAGATCACAGAAACAATTCATTATGACATCTTGGTGTCTTGGTGTCTTGTATGGAGATATGACCTGAATTTAAATTATGAATTTGCTGATGAATTTTAGCAGTTCATAATATTGGCTAAAATGTAGGTACAGTAGACCGAGAGAGTTTCAAATGGCAGTTTTGGGGGAAGGAAAAAATAAATGATATGGTAAGTATTTTTTAAGTAAAGGGTATTTTTGGAATATTTTAAAAGGCAGAAGTTACAAATTATGCACTTGTTTCTGTAATAATTACCATTGCTGTACTTCAGCAGAAAACACAGTATTGTACAGGCTGTGTTATAACTTTATTCAACAACATATAACAAAAGACTAATACTGGTATCATCAATTAATATAACAAGACAGTGATTATAATGCAGCAGGACAATGATCCAAACAAAAAAAATCGCTAAAAAAAATGAAGGTTTTGGAGTGGCCCAGTCAAAGTCTGGACGTAGATCCAGTTGAGGTGCTTTGTTTGAAAACCCTCCTTAGAACAGTTCTGCGTAGTGGGCCAAAATGTGTCCACAGTGATGTGAAAGATTCTTTGCCAGTGATAGCAACTGCGTGACTGCAGTTCTTGCTGCCACGGGTGGCACAACCAGCTATTTGCTTTAGGGGGCAATTGCTTTTTCACAAAGGAGCAGGTAGGTTTAGATAGCTTTTTTCCCCTTGATTAATGAAGTCATCAGTGAAAAACTGCATTTTGTATTACTCGGATTATCGTTGTCTAATATTAAAATTTGTTTGACGAATATGCAAAAAATCAGAAATCAAGAAGGGGACAAACACCTTTTCACAGCACTGTAAAATTGGTCTGACCTGCTTGTTTTATAAGTCATTTGCATAAAATCACTTAGTGTAAGATAAGGATAAGGAACACATCTCCTCGCTTCACCCCCTGGAGAGTAGAGTACCAGCCAGTTCTAAGATTACTTACCGTAACTGCATTCTTTGAACAACAATTTGATTGGCTTACGAACTCATGACTCTAATTCAACTCTTAGCTAAAAAAGTTACAAATGGGTCATATGAGAGTCTGTTCTCTGTAAACTCCTCAGGTAAATCAGCTGAAGAAAAGACTGTGATGCACTATTCTAAAAAGTCACACAGAAAAGTCTGGATGCTTGATAATAATGGAACAATAACCATGTAAAGAAATGCATGGAAACAGCTAATAACAGCTGCAACGAGAGCAATTAGTACTTACTAAAGAAGCGGAGGGAAGAAAACATCAAGAGCTCTTTATGCGAACAAAGATGAGAATGGAAGAGGATAGAAACCTTCTGTCTTTTAAACAGTCACATGTGAGGCACTGGTGCTAAAAATAAACCTTCAATAGGTGGTCAGTAAAGCCATTCAAATCAGAAAACCCAGGCTCATTCCAACATTTGCCACTTGAAGCTGTCATGCTATTTTTTCAGTTTGCTTTCCCTTTTTAGTGCCGTTACCATATATGGATGCACACAGTCAAGGCTTCAAGTGCTGCAGGAAAAGAAAATTTCTTCTTCGACGCTACATTGAATCTTTCTTCTTTCATACGTATTAGCTAATCAGCCTGCTTTGGACCATCTTCAGCAAGCTCTTGTGTTTATTTGTAGTCCAGTCAGTACAATGGAAATGCCACTGCCTCATGAGGAAAAAAATAATCATGTATTTACAGTTTAAAACAATACAACTGCATCCCAAATGCTGACTCACGGCACCCCCGCCCGCGGCTTCATGGCCATGGAAATGTACTGGATACAGAGGAGATGATGAGGACAAATAACTTTTCAGCACTTTGATCACGAATTTCTGATTCATACATTCCAGCACCAACAGCTGATGGTAAGACACATCTGTTACTTGAAATCTTAAAAGCAGTGGTGTCCTCCAGTCTGTCGTGTTGGTAATTGGAGATGTCTGAGGCTGGTGGCTCTACTGCTTCTTGTTCTGTGCTTTTGGATCCTCTAGATCAGGGGTGTCAAACATAAGGCCCGGGGGCCAGACTCGGCCCAGCAAAGACTCTAATCCGGCCCAATGGACAG
>JAVDPK010017001.1:0-15018 GCA_034780415.1 Cichlasoma orientale
GAAAATGCCGACTAAAGAAATAATTGTCCCGCATCGCCCCCTTGTGCGGCGCCCTTATTCATTGCATATACTGCATACCCACTTTTTGCGCCACTGGCCCTGATCATAGACAGTAATAAAAAAATCCAATGCATAAGTGCCTTAAACCCGCATTCTATATGAAGGCCACCAGATGGCGATAGCTTTGGTTGCAAAAAGGTCCTATAGCAGTCTATGGGAAAACAGCTTTCTGCCTTGACTTCTGGAACACTTTCCTGCTGAATTTTGGGCTCAGCTACTTGTTTCGGGTAACTTTTTAAAAATCTATTTTCCAAATCTTGGTCATACTATGTTTTAGCATGGAGGATTATCTGTGGTTTGATTATCTGCACCAGTTCCAGATGAATGCCAATGAAAACTGCTATTAAAAACCTTTTCATGAGATCCAACATACTGAGCTTGATGTCGTGGTATTCATGGGACTTGTCCCAGCGTTACCTCATTTTTAAAAAAACAAAGACATGGTTAAAACTTCTCCAACTCTGGCGTATTGGTGGTGCTTGAGTATCTGACAAACATACGTGAAATATGGTGAAAACAATCAGAACACTGTCCCAAAAAAGTGCACAAATTTCAAAACCTTAACATATGTTTCTAAGGGCTGCTAATGCCACCAGTGGCAGAAGAAGAACAAGGGCGATGTAACACCTTCTCTGCTTGGACTCTAACTGCAGAACACTTTCACTTCTGTTAATCTTTCAGTTTCTCTTGCCTTTGGAGTCTGGGCATATGACAGACGCTAAAAGCGTGAGAATATCTGTGTTTCCTTCTTTTATCTTAAAGTTGTTTCAGTTGCTTTCCCTTCTGTCCCATTAATTTTCCTCAGGCATAATCTGTCTGCGCTGACACTGATGATACCTTGTGTTTCCCCGAGCCATAAAACACACAAGGGGAAATTTTGCTCTGTATGCAGTTACTCTTTAAATTAAATGCCTTATTTTGTTTCTGTAATGTACCACATTTGGACAGTGTTTTTTATTGTCTCCCAGTATGTGCACTACTTTGTAGGCTCAAGTCTGCCAAAGTTTGTCTTTTTTTTTGTTTGTTTGTTTTTTTTGGGGGGGGGGGGGGTAATTTCTTGGCAGGAGTGTGTGCATGTTTTTGTGTTCTGTAATAGAGCCTGATTAAGAAAACATGTGTTTTTGCATGCAGATTAACAAAACCAATCACTGGCTGACCTCAATTATTCATTCTATTCAGACATATCTCCTCAGAGATTAGTAGCGAAACAATCAATCAAGAGCAGCAATCCTGCTCTCCCTTCCCTTCCACTGATGGAATATCGGCAGATGATGATGTTTGAAATGAATGATGGATACCCCAAAAGACACTGAATCTATAGACCCACTTGTTAGCTGTCCAGCATATTCATTGTCAAATCCTTAAGTCAGATTTTCTTTTCTTTTTTTTACAGGGTATTTATCATGGTCACAACCTAATTGGATTTTAGCTACACAAATAATGAATTAGCTTATCCAAGCCAGTGTTGTAATATAAAAAATATATTATAATGTTGTACACAAAAAATTAGTTGCTGACTTTGTTTGATTGAGTGGGTTTCGGAGGTTGTTTGCTGAAAACGTGCTGCAGCTAGAAACCAGGTTAATGGCAGCAATGAGACTGAACCATGAGGTAAATTTATAGATTGCGGCTGTAGATTTAAAGCTTACACATACTCCACGCTGCTGCATGGCTTTCAATTCAATTTGCATGCTATAGCCGAAATTTCAAATCATTTTTTTCAATTTTTTCATCACGTGTTTCTTTCACTTTAAAATGATGACATACATATAAAATAAAGGGGTAACAGAAGTAAGGATTAACTTCATGCCAGCATGTCCAAACACAGAGTGACAGAACTGAGTGCAGCTCAAAAATGTCTTTCTGGCTTTACAGAGCTCAGACCAGATTAGTCTGCTTTGCTATAGTGTCCTCTGGCATTCGGGACTATCCTGTGCTCCACATCTCTCTCATTCTATCTACTGTTCTACAGTTCCTCCTCTAATTTTCCCTCCTCCTCTCTCCTTATTGTCAATGACTAGGGTTTTAATGATTATATCTGGCGGTGCCACAAATTAATTCCTGCCTCTCTGGCAAAAAGCTGTTCCCCACCTGATTATGCAAAGCAGGCCTACATTCTCTCCCTTTGAAGTGGAGGAAAAGCTGCTTAGAGATTCTCCCCTTGAGGAAACACTGCAATATGGGGAACATCAACAAACCAGAGTTCATACAAAGGTCAGCAATATGGTTAACCCTAATGAAACCCCACTTCATCTCCACATCGCACCACTTTTAAGTTGTGTTGATGTTATGGTAATGTAATGATTCACTCATATCACAGACTGGAGCTATTTTTCAAAGACACGCAAAAGTAGAGCAGAAGTAGGACGGCCAGTATAAATAGCCATATATAAATGCACTCAAATAATGCTTGTGTCTATAGCCACATGGAGTAGTCGGATGAAAGCGGTGCAAGGCTATTTCAGCAATCATATCTTTGACGGTGTCTCATAGGGTCGCTCAGAAGCACCAGCCTTATAAATTTGGTGCTTCCACACACAACTGCCTCTGCACTCATTTTGTCGCCCCGTTATGTTCGGAGAGGTAGGAATATATGACTTTTTATGTATTATTGTCAATGTTTACTGCCAGTATACCTTTGCTTCTGATCTGAGCAATCACAGGGTGATGAGAAGCTACAAATCTTCCATAAAATAGCATCCACTATTGGTTCATGACACAAGAAAAGTCCTCCCAGGTATGCCACTACAAAATGCAACACTAAAGAGATGACGGCAGATATGAGATTACTTCTGGTGAGACTAAAACTGCGTTAATTCAGAGTAGGACAATGCAGCAGAGCCATAGCAGGAATAAATAGAGAAACTGTGTTAATTTTATCATTGCTGCTCTTCCTGGTTATTAATCAAATCTCTCAGACAGGAAACTTTTAGTATCTGGTTGAGTCTGCAAACATCTGCAATAGCGCTGCAGTACTTTTTTTGAATATTTAAAACCAAGCAGTGGCCAACAATCATATTGTTTATGGGTGTTTAAACAGATGCATAAAAAATTGTGAGGACTTATCTCAAAAGTAGGGGTGGCATGGCGGCTCGGTGGTTAGCACTGTTGCCTCACAGTTCGAATCCACCTTGGCCGGGGCCTTTCTGCTCCGGTTTTCTCCCACAGTCCAAAGACATGCGGGGGCGGGTTAGTGGGGGTAGGTTAATTGATGATTCTAAATTGCCCGTAGATGTGAAGGGTTGCCTGTCTCTCTGTGTTACCCCTGCGACAGGCTGGCAACCTGTCCAGGGTGTACCCAACCTCTCACCCAATGATAACTAGGATGATAAGTAGAAGATGGATGGATAGACTTCTCTCAAAAGCAAATAAATGTAACTTGATTCACTAATTTAAGGCTTGGAAATTTGAATATAAGCTTCTGTGTTGCTTGTCTTATGTCAACTCCCACTCTCTACCACTGGAAGTGTAGTTAGAAATTTAACTGAAATGAAACTCATAAAATTAAAAGTCACTTCAAACAGACTAAACTGTACATGAATTTTTGACATAACTCTTACGTTTTCTGACTGTCAGTTTATATTTCAAGTTATCTCAAAATTTATTCTTAATTACTTGAAATTTCAACTTATTTTCTCAATTTTAAGTTATTTTATCAGAAGTTTGAGTCAGTAGGTCAAACTCATAAATTTTGACTCATGGATAGCATTTTTTTTTCCTCCAATGGCAGAAAAGAGCTTCTACAATAAAGATGTTTTACACAATTATAAGTTTGGAGGGGGCTCTCCACCTTGTCTGGGTGGCAACTTCTTGCAGGTACTGGTGAGAGCACACAGTTTGTCCTCAGTTAGCAAGGCTGGCAACACCCGGGCTCTATAAAAGCCCCTGGAGCTCAGTTGGTGTGTGACTCGCCCCTTGAACTATACAAAACTGCACTTACCATCTCTTTACATACTCACCTATCCACCCACCATTGTTTATTTTCTTATGATTTACTAATTCCTAAATAATCAGTTTCTTAATTGGTATTTGTGTATGACTCAGTCATGGCTTTGCAGCCGGGGTTGTGACAGTGGTTTCAGACCTCTAATTTCCACACCTGCACTTCCAAGAAAATAGCCGCAGCAGTTCAGACTTAGACACAGACCTGCCAACCGTTTCTGCAATCCTGACAGCTTTGTTCCTCCTGCAGGAAACGTGTGTTGTAACTGCATTTTTTAATATCTGTGTGTGTGCGTTGTTTGGGTTTGTATTTTCATTTAAGCCAGCAGCTGAACAGAGAATATATTCTGAACACAGCGACACTATAGATTTCAGAGCTTTCTGGTACTGCTGTATGTCCTCTGAACCAAGCCGACCATCCTTGTTAACTTTAGAATGGATACAGAAATAAACAATCAGAAACAATAACAATAATATTTAATATACAAAAACAGGGTTTGTTGCAGTTGTCAAAACAGTTAAATCTTCTAGCAACTGGTAAGCACTAACTTGTTAGTTTTTTTTAGCTTATATGGTGAATTTGTTGACTCCTGCTAATTTACATACAGTATATGCAGCAGTACTATTTATTTGGAGCTGTTTCTGGCTAATTGATGAATATCCAAGTCCAGTATTCACTCTCTTTTTGATGTGCATTGGGGCTCTTCCAACTTAAATATCTGCCTCTGTGGCTGCTAAATGCTTCAATTAGATCATTTTGCTGAGAAGAGCTGATGCTACGAAAACAGTGGATGTGAACCAAAATGATACAGATGCAGGATGGACAAGTAAACAGCTGGCTGAAATTGGAAATAAAGCCTTCCTAAGCCCAGGGGAGTAACAGACCTGAGCAAAAACTAAGTGATCAACTGGCTGCTTTCACATCATTTTCTCATTGTTATTTAATATAGAAACTCATATGCGTGAAGTACTAGAATATTGTCTAAGTTCTGTCTTTGATCCAGATTGCTGGAGGTGAGTTTAACTGATGTGAGCAATGCTCTATTTTTATTTGCTTAAATCTCTTGCAACACACCCACACACGCACACAGAAGCCAACAGCTACAAACAACAGAAACTGTAGCCGCAACCCTTATAGTTTAGCAGATGGTTGGCGTTGCAGTGTTAAAACGGGAGCATTTCTGACTTTCCTAACCATGTTTGTTTGACACCAACGTGTTTATATCTGCATGTCTCAACTACTGCTGCTTTAACTTTTCCTCTTGCATAAGTGGCACAGGTAGGCACTGTGCATATTTACAACGTGTTCAATCTGAATTTTAAATCTGGTGCTTTGCATGCGGTTACCGTTTAAGTTTAGCTATGTCGTTTCACGTATTTTTCCGCATAGTAAGACTTATTTCCATCTTCTAATCCGAGCCAAAAACATGGGTCCCCATGTCTTGCCAGGCTGAGGGACGACTAGAATGCCAAGTCTGTGGTGATAAGAGGACACAGAAGCTTCTTGTGTCTGCAGGGATGGCTCCTGAGTTGTCTGTCCATGACTAGGGTTACAGCTGAATGTAAAGTATTTAGATAAAGGAATGGCAATCTCCTCCCACAGGTCTTCAGGTTCAGCCTCGGGAAAGTCCTTCAGCACCGTCTCAACTACAGCAAAGTTCTCAAAGCTGGACAGAGTGCAGGTTGAATAGACCACAGTGCCTCCCGGAGACACTGCTAACAGCGCAGACCTGTAATCAGTAGACAAATATTCCACCTCATGACAAGAGACAGAACTAAACTGTATTAAATTTAAACAATTTCACCGTGATGATGGTGGTTAGAAACGAGCCAGAAAACAGAAGAAGCAACAGAAAAGCTATGACATAAAACAAAGATCCTTGGTCAAAACTGAACTGTAGGAATTACAGATATGTGGCACACGCTGTAACCATTCAGCCAATGTTCAAATTGTGGCTCCCAGATACTGTATATGTTTCTCCAGTATTGTGGTTTTTAAGTTGACTGATTTAACTGCAGTGTGATCACTCAATGCTACAGCTTCCATCTGACTCTCCAAGTTGTTTTGAATCTAACAGAAATTTATTTTGTAGCAGGTTTGCAATTTTAGTGAAGATTTCTATCCCCTGGCTGGCACAGTGATATAGTGTTCAGCACTGTCACCTCACCTGTGTTTGAATACAAGAGACGTTTGTGGCCTTTCTGTGTGGTGCTGGCGTGTTCTCTCTAGGTTCTCCGGCTTCCTCCCGGAGTCCAAAAACATGCTTCTTAGGTTAAATGTTAATTCTTCTTCTGGCTAGCTATAGATGTCAATGTGTGGGTGTACCCCACCTTTAACCCTATGATAGCTGGGCTCGGCTCCCCCCTAAAACCCAGAACTGGATAAGCAGTTTGTCACCTCTCATTTTCCTTCATTACCTGATGATTTGTTATTTAAGAATTCAGTTCTGCTAAGTGAAGTATGTTACTCTTTATTTCTTGATCTTTGAGTTTAGAATATATCTCTCATTTGTATTCACTACTAGATTGTGGTACTATCCCTAGAGATACTAGAGTACCATAAGGCTAACGCATAAGTAAACATTTGCTACGTCAGAATTGGTGTTTACCTGAGCAGCTGTGCTTGGAGCGAAGGCAGCCTGGCTCTTTCCTTCAGTCTCTGTTCCCCCTGCTGGCTGCTGCACGAATAGAGCCAACTCCTGTCATTAGAACATGGAGCATCAACCAAAACCTATGATAGTGAGAGAAAGCAATGTGAGTAGTCCATGCGGACATCAAATAGGAAAAACGATGGAGTAAGGACATTTAAAGAAAAAGAAAAATGCTGCAGGTCTCTAAAATAATCCATGTAAATGTCACTTTCCCCACGGCGCCTGAGTCATCAAGAGACAAATTTTAGGCAGTGGAGGCGTCAGATAAATTCCCCTAAAAATCACACTATTACATTGAAATAAAACTGAATAAAAAACAACACTATTTGAGTTTTTATATCAACTTTGAACCTTCTCACAAATCTGTCCTCAGATTTTACAAATCCCCAAAAAGCTCCCATGCATTTTGTTTGCACTCTTCTACCTTTCAGTCTTTTTCTTTTCCTTGCAGTGCCTTACTGCAATACTAACAATTTTCAGTCTTTTTCCTTTTCTCAATATTGTGTTCCAATATGAGTCACTGAGTTCTTTGATTCCTCCCAGCTATTTGTCTGCCTCTTCTTGGCCCCTAGTTTGAATAAACATTTTTCTTTTTTTCTCTGCTGGGTTTATTAGCTTCTGTTCAAAGGCTTGCTGTCCTCATTCATTTGTAACTGTGGCCTTGAAAAAGAAGTGTCACCCTATTTTACTGGACAAATCACATGCTGCCATAAACATGATGGGATTTCTTTGCCAACCTTGTCATATAAACCTGCTTCGCTCTGCCCAAAACACCGTCCATCCTGTGCAGACACAATCACTCTGCTGTTTAGTGAGTGAGGCAAAAAAGACTCCAGGGTTTTGGCAAGCCAGTCCCGTCTGTGAAGATCTGGTTCATTACAGCAGAGAAGCGCTGGAACATAGCACAGGGCAGCATTACTGATTATAGTATTCAATGCAAATAGGTTATTTGCAGAAGACAAAAATATTCCTTAGAATCATCTGCAGCAACGTAGATGCAAAGTGTGCATTTAATATTCAAAAGCAAAACCTAACATGTTTCAAATGTGTGTTTTTGATTATTCTTTTCTTTGAAAACTTCTTCTACCAAGGACACCTAATCTGAAAAAAAGGGCACACTGAGCATCCTTTTAGCTAATACAGTAAGTCATTTGGGGTTGTTTTAATCTGATTAAGTATAAATAAAATCAAAATGAAGTCCTCTAAAAACAGTCTATTTTACCTGGGATGGCACTTTGCATTATGGCTATGGCTTTTCCCCCAGGAGCAGAGCAAAGATCCAAAACCTTCTCCCCATCTTTGACTTGCAAAGCCAGCACTGGAAGCAGGGACGCAGCATTGAGGAGGTAGTACTGCTTCAGCTGGCCAGGCCTGTGAGCCTGAGAGGGGAACCGCAGGAGGCATGGGTGGATGTAGCACTGTAATGAAGGAGGGGGAAAACTGAGGGCAGGCTCTGACTGGGAGTCCTGACCGAGTGGAAAGGAGCTGTTGTCAGGCTGGGCATCATCTGGAGAGTGTTTGGGAATGCAGGGAGTTGACAGCAGATTATCTTTTGCTTCTTGGTATTTAGAATTTAATACAATGGAGGGACTATTACAATGCAGCACTGAGACATCTGTTTGTGGCAGCAATGTGGAAAAGCCCTGGGCTTGAAGAATCTGTGCAATGCCTGTCACTGCAGTGAAGCGGTTGAGCATGACGCCATACTGCCATGACTGAGGGTCCAGGAGCACGGTTCTGCAGGAGAAAATTAATCTCAGTGAGGGAGGAGGGAATTACTGTCCATGTGTAAAACACTGATTATTTCACATCAAATTTACCTTGCATATGGCCACAAGTCACCAAGTTCCTCACGGTACTGCTGGTCAAAGTGATCCAGCACAGGTTGACACAGAGATCTTTCCTTCTTGTGCCTTTTTGTTACCTATTACAAAAAGACTGCAGTGAAAATAAATCCCAGAGAAATAAAATTAGGCAGCACTCTAATTCTAAACTCTAAATGCACTTTTGGGACCCTATCTGCATCAAAGCCGAGAGTCCCACTCACGTAAAAACTTTTTAGACCTAAATCTCGAGAGTACACATTTTAGGTCAATATTGACTGCACCCAAAAACCTACAATTTAAATTTTGATATTCCAATTTCTAGCTCAATATATTACTTACAGAAATAAATGACATGCATTCAAGTTTAGCTGATCTTCCCTTTAAGTTATCTGGACTAAAGTTAAATAAAAAAATAAATAAAACCCAGGGTCTTATACACCAGCTACCCCTGGTGGATATCAAGTGTATCACGTTGTACTTATTATTTTCATATTTATTTAAACTTATTCCTTCAATTTCAGTACTTTCTACATTCATTTGCACTTTTATTTATACTGTACAAATTCAGATTTAGATTTATGTTTACACTGTTCCACCTCAGATCTGAGAGTCACGCAATTTCAATCCTCTATGTCCTGCACATATATGATTTTTTTTACTTTGACTAAAACCCACTGTGGAAGGTATGAATCTAAGTTTTAGATGTAGAACTAAAATGCCAAAAAATATATTACAGCTCCATACACACTGTAACATTAATTGACCTACATTGCAGCTGAGAATAACATAATGTTAATTTGGTTAAATTTATTACCCCAACTTGCCTGATGAGGCTTTGATGTACATGTTTATTGAGACTTTGGATAACTATGAGTCAACTGCTTTCAAAAGCATTTATTGTAGTACCTACACAGTTTTCTAAATCTTGTCTCTGGTATGTGCACTAAATACAACAATACTTAAAAAGACTACAAGTAACACCGAAATGAATAAAAATTAAACTAAAACTAAACATTTTCAAACAATAAAAAAACTAAACTAAAAATGAGCAAATTCACCCTGAAAACTAAAATTAATTGAAATGGGTTTTTTTTTAAAAAAAAGTCTAAACGAAATAAAAAATAAGAACTAATTATAAAATACAAAACTATAATAACTAAGCTGCTTTCATTTTATGGGAAAAAAATGAAATCCAAGTTAATATCCAAGAAATGTCTGTTTTGTTGAAAAACAGTAAAAGTAAATTGCAAAGCCTGACGACAGCAGCTGAAAACAAAGCCACGACAGTGAAAAGGTACAGGATACATATCCAACATCCCCTATGTCTGTTTACCTGCTTCTGTCGGGTTTCCTTTAGATTAAGCTGCTGTGACACATTATTATCGCGGTCTGTATGACACCAGCAGCACCACCACGGAGGAGTCGGCGTTAGCTTTTCAGTTTTAAAGCAAATTCTCCTCCAGGTACCGTAAAACTGCTGTACCGATAACATTTATTTACCCCGTCTCATTATTAGTGCATAGCTGGCACGTCCGAATTCGTTTTCAATAATGGCCAATGTGTTTAACTCAAAAAACACTGGCGAATACTAAACACTAACAAGTGCGTTCTTCAAATCCTTCCCCGCACTGCATGAACGGTGCTTTAGTTCCACCTATGAAGCCCACAGTGGGCTTTGAACCTGGCTCAGATAGGCTGAGATTTTAGTTGAGTTTTGTTTTTTTGCCTTCCGCAAAAGTCAAGGTATGGAGAGAAGGGGTCACCAAAACATGCTAATTGTAATTTAGCTAGCCAAAACTGTGGGTAATTTGTTAACCTAACATTGAGTACTGTGCAAAAGTCTTGAACCACCCCTCAGTTCTTTATATTTCACTTCCAAGGAGCCAGAGTTTCTTATAAATTCTTAAAATGGTACAGCAATAGTTCTGCAGACTATCTAAAGGTCTTTCAAAATTTTTATTCAGACTTTTTCACTCATTTTCAGTCCAGTCCTTGTACCTGACCATTTTCACAGGGATGTTTTTCTTTTTGTTTGTTGAGCCACTTATCACTGACCTATGAATCATCAGGTAAAAAAGGCACCTAATTCAAGGGATGAACCACTGTTGTGTCTATACATAGCAGACAACTTATAAAAAAAGCAATTATAAATTGTATCTTTAGGCTCTTTGTTACTAGCAGTCTGTCACAAAAATACATAATTTGTTCCCATATCATTAACTGCATCTATGAAAAATGCCAAAGATAACACAGTTTGACAGGCATAAAATTGTATTTTTGCACCAAGAAATTCCCAAAGATTCTGTGTGTGCAGTGGTGTGCAGTGTGTCCTTAAAAAAACTGAGGAAACTGAACAAGTGGAGGACAAAAGAATAACTGGCAAACCTAAAAAAACTGTCTACAGCAGATGAAAAGTATCTGAAAGTCAAGTCCTTAATAAAATAGAACCTGAGAAATGCATTTGGCCCCAGTTGATCCATCTACTGTTCCATGAAGCTTCATCAGAAATGGTGTCAGTGGAAGGGTGGCTGTCAAGAAGCCATTCTTAAGGAAGGGAAACTGAGGTATGCCAAATTTCACAAGAACTGGGCTGAAAATAGGTTAAAATCATCATCAATATATATGGAGGACAGGAGAGAGGTACAACAGTCAGTGTCTACAGCCATCTGTAAAACACGGCGGAGACTCTGTCATGGTTTGGGGCTGCATTTCAGCCAGTACCATTGGAGATCTAGTTATAACTGATAGAAGAAAAGTACTGTCCACCATGCACTACTATCTTGAAAGCATCTAGCTATGATTCTGAACACACTGTCAATGCAGTCAAAGCATACCTGGATAGAAAAACACAATGGAACACTATCAGTGATGGATTGGCCCCCCAGAGCCCGGACCTCAACGTTATCGAAACAGTGTGGGATCATCTTGGCAAAATGGAACAAAAGGCAGCCATCATCCAAAGAAGAGGTTTGAATGTCCTTCAAGAAGCCCGAAGAACTATTCCTGAAGACTACTTAAAGAAATCACAAGCTGCTCAAGAGTTCAGACTGTGTTGAAGAATAATGGTGGTCATACAAATATTGACTTCATAGCTTGATAGATATTGTAGTTTTTGCTTTATATACTGCATTTCAGTGTTTGCACATTTCAATAAATTGCTGCACCCATTTCCCATTTTAAGATTTCCCAATTTGGAAGGTTTACTCTATGTTGTATTTCAATGTTTGCATGTTTCAATAATTCATTGCAAGTATTTTTCATTTTCCAAGCAAAATATAAAGACAAGTGGGATGGCTCAAGACTTTTGCACAGTACTGTAGCAAAATTTTCATTTAGTTGTTACACAGCCAGGCGTGCAAAAAACTGTAATACTTACCTCCACAAGACTAATACTACAGTACCACTTACTGTTAAAAGGGAAATATTCTAGGATCCTGTCAGGTATACGCCATTATTAGATGACAAAGTGCAACAAAGAATTGATGGAGACAAAAACAAACCCCGCTCACCTCCCTTACGAATGTACAAAAACAATTGAGGAATTCAAAGTTTTATTTCTTTTACGGGCTGCATGTTAACAAAAACAGCTGATTAAATATACAACATAAGGACACAACAGTCCTTGAAATGATTTGCCAGAGTTTCGTACATGAATGGATTCACAATCCTTCACGAACACAATGAACAATAAGCAACATGATAATCTGCAATCATCCAACTGTTCAAACTGCTAATTCTTGTTAACATTTTGATTCATCCTTTCACAGATGGTTTTACATGGCAAACAGAATGAGGAAAGCAACCATCAGACAGAAGAGACCCATAGCTTCAGACAGAGCAAAGCCCAGGATGGCGTAAGAAAACAGCTGCTGCTTCAGAGAGGGGTTCCTGTGGAGACAAAGGGGCAGATGAGGTCAGGTAAAGTACAACTATCGAGACATTTTAGCTCCAGGGTAAGATCAAGGTTCCCCATGATTGATTTGCCCAAAGAATATTTTCAATAATTAATCAGTGCTGACCGAACAAGTCTTTAATATCTCGTTTTCGCCAAGAGACATTATTCCTCTAACTTCAATTTTAAATAAGTTATTTATCAATCATAGTAAGTGCCATTGTAAGTGGCACTTACAATGGCATTTGGGATCAAGTACGCCTCTCTTTTGGTTTTATAGTTAATCAGTGAATCGCAAAAATCTGATCAGGTATGTGCTGCAACCTAAAATCTAAATACTCATTCTTTGGCCATTAACTTTTCACTAGGTTATATGATGTTATGAACTTGGGCAGCCAACAAACAAGACTAAAACATTCCCTCCTCGACTATGAAAAATGAAATAAAGGGACCTAAATATTACAGGTGACTTGTTAAATTTACCTGGCATATCCAATAATAAGGCTGCCAAACACTGTTCCAATTCCAGCTCCAGATCCAGCCACTCCCACAGTGGCAGCTCCTGCTCCGATGAACTTGGCTGCAGTGTCGATGTCACGGCTCACGGCGCTGGTTTGGAATCCCCGCAACGCCACCTGCTGCGAGGCGACGCCACTCGCAGGTGCCAGGAGCGAGGGAGTCTGAAAAACAAAAATGAGTGAAATATAATTGAGGTTAGTAGAAGATAAAAACAGCCCCAAATTAAAAAGCAGCAATTATCTTGTGCAATTTATCTCAAATTTCCACATTTGGATTTAGTGGAATTTACACAGAAATCACATTACAATTAACACACCAAATAATTTGCTGTTTTGATAGTGAAAACAGTATCTGTAGTTCTGCTTTTGTTACCTCACCAGCTGGTGTTTTGACCTTAAAACATGAAGGTGAGCTCTTTTTTTTTTTTTTTTTTTTTTTAAGGTTTATTTAATTTATTAAAACATAACATGCCCATAAAGTTCATCCTGCAACCAAACATCAATCTGTCTCTGCCATAGTATATACCCTATTAAAGTTTCCTACAAACTCATTTGCTCATCAGCTATTTTCAGCTGCTCCTTTATTTCTTAAGGGGCAGCATATTGCAGATGGATTCATAAGTCTGACTTGGGACAGATTTTACCCCATCACATTACGGCCTGTTTTTCTACTCTACAACTTAGTTATGATAACATAATTCCACAGTTATTAGTTCAATATACAGTATAGGCTGCAGAAATGTTCCTTCGGGATACTGTGAGCAGGTTGGCAACAATCAGTCTGCTTCTTTGTTTGCAGTTCTCAAATTCATCCTCAAATATGGCATTAGCTACAGTTTAGCTAAAAAGAAAAGGCTGTATTTTAACTTGAGTTTTGTTTTTTTTAAACACAGGGATTATTTAGCAGCTGTTAGTATATGAGAAATATCACTGGAAGTAACAAAGGAGATGAATTGAGTACCCCACCTCTGTTAACACTCACCTCTGCTCTCCTGCCGTCTGACACTACTGCTGCCGAGAGCGGTCTGTACAGCACCCTGGATCCAGCACGGACCTGTGTTAAGAAAAAGAGGTGTTCTTATATGGATTTGCTATCTTATAATGCTAGGCTGGTATTATAAACATGTACATCATCTACAGTAATAAAGGTTGTAATAAGCATGGTAAAATATAACTACAATCCAACAGCAACAGCAGTGACTCATTAAAATGGGTCTCTGGATTCCATTGTCAAGCCTTATACTGAAAACATGATAACCTTTAGATATGGTTTGAGGACTTGGAGTAATTGATAATAAAATAAATAAAGTGAGTTTCCTCCTGATTAAAAACTAGGACGTCCTTGCAGGTGTGAGCGCTAGCTAACTTTAGCAGTCTTTGACCCTCTGCTACACAGTAAGTACTAGCAGGCTGCTTTCTAAACGTTTACCCTGACGGACAGACAGCTTACAATAGTCAGCTAATGCAGCCCGTCCTGATGTAAACAGGCACATGCAGTCCAGCCATCACCAGTTTCCATTCATTCAAGCAAACTGACCAGAGAGGGCGTGGAGACGAACTTAGCACAGGCATACATTACGATGGGACGTTCTGGTCAGGTCACCCAGAGCAGCTGGAGTTTATCCAAAGTCTACAAAAAAGCAACACATGAGAAACAACAATGCAAAGCTTTAGCTATTTGAAAATGTGGCTATTTTTGCTAAACAACCAAATACAAAGTCTGCAAAATCAAGCAGACACGCAAATAAGGTCAAGAGCAGCTAAAAAAGGCGCATACTGCCGCTGAAAACAAGCTAGCTAAAAATCAGAGGCACTGCACGGCGCTGCGATTGATAAACTACAAAAATTACCGAGCAGCAGAAAAGACTGAAGATCGTATATTTAAATCAAACCCAGTTTGTGACAGAGGAGGTTAGCTCTCACCGGGCTGTAGTAGAGGTCGAACGCACGAGAGGCTTGCGCATGTGCAGTGTCACATTTATACGTTGATTTCCGGTGTCGTGACAAAAAAGTGACTTCCGGTATTTGACAAAAATTTATTATCGGTATTAACATAGATATATATATACATAGATACCGCATTGATCGCTGCCTACGTATGCCTACGTCACCGCCATATTGGAGGGGGC
>JAVDPK010017002.1:0-15015 GCA_034780415.1 Cichlasoma orientale
TCTCTGTCTCTTTCTCACACACATATATATTCTCACACAAACACACACACACCCATCTATATTTTCCAGCTCCACCTCTGGCAGGTTGTGATTTCCACTGTCAGAAATTGCTTTTTCAATATCTCTCTCTCTAATTATGAGCCCAGCTAAAGGGGTCGTGCCACCAGAATACCAATTTTTCCACCATTTCTCCCTTCTCCTCCAGAATAATTCTCCTTTTCCAGGTAACAACAACGTGCACGTTTGAAGGAGTAGCCATGTGAGTGCTGCACCATTATCACTTTTGCGTTCCTGTGGATTTACGATAGCTTACTTGGCTCCTTTTTTGTTTTTTTTTGTTGTTTTAATGTTCAGCCTGTTCCCTGTGGTCAAGATTATTTTTTCTGATCTATGAACAACTAAGATGATGCAAACATCAATGCAAAGTCTATTTATTTCCACACTGACGAGGATGAAAGGTGGTGGTGGGGGGTGTAATATATATTTTTTAATGTATTGCCGGGTTTGTGGGGAGAAAAAGGAAAACCACTGAGTCTTGATACAGCAACCACACAACTCCTCGCCTTCTCAATCACTCCACGAAGCCAGGAAAGGGTTAACCTCACGGAACGGTTGTAACCCGCTTGATTGACGCGTGGAGCATTGTGCTACCTATACCCTCCAATCAGCAAACGGTCACCACACCCCACGTGGGGTGTTCTCAATACTCATTGGCTCATTTTACCAGTGTTTACTGTGCCGAGGCCGAGCCCCACGTGGAGATTTCATTCAATCACTGAACAATTCCTCAGAATCCCTTTTTTCTAAATACATTTTGGACTTTTTTATAAAATTAAAAATTCCCAATTGTGTGGATACATCTTCATTTCCGCGGATAAATGTGACTAAAGCTGATTACGATGCATTACTAACAAGAGACCTGCAAAGGTTTCTTAGCAAATATCATCAGGCTGTTTGAAGAGCAGCATTGTGTAAATGCTCTGATTTGCCCTCTATTTATATCCTGGATGGGGATCATAGCCTATATGTACAATATTTCATTCTGTTAGAAAGCACAATACATAATCTTAAGGTTGATAATTATGAAGGAAACCGTGTCTTAAGGTTCCCCCCTCCTCAAAGAAAGCTACCCATATGTAATGTCCCATTGAGGATCAGAGCAGGGGGGAGTGAGAGAAGTGAGGGACTGGGAGTGTTGTGTGAAAAGAGTGCAGGCCAACGAGCGAGACAAAAGAGGCTGCGGCTGCATTCAGTGTGCTGGTGGTGTGTCCGTCTCCGAAGCCACAAGCGAACCACATTTCTCCCCTCTGGCCTTTACGCTACAGACGGCGAAAATACATATCGAAGAAGAGGGAAACAATTTGCCTTAGTGTAATTGCTGCAAGCGTGAAGTTGAGGACTTGGAGGAGAGCTTCCTTGGACCGGGTGTTTCTCCCTCTCCTCCTCTCGCCGTCCTTACTACTCGTCGAGTGCGGTGCGGTGTGGGGTTGGAGATATAACCCAGAACAAAGGAGTCTTGAAGCAAGGAATGAGCGAGTCGAGGCTAGCTTTGCTATTATCTTTGAAATCCGGCCAAATGCCTCTGTGAGACCAACAATAGTACATCGGCTGCTCGTATTTTTCGACGAAGCTTTCGACCCCAAAAGGGAAAAAAAGGACAAAAAAACGCAAAGACACACAAGTCGGCGGCTACAATGTTTCCCCAGAACCGACCACCGGTAAGTAGGCTAGCTACTATGTAACCACGCGTTTATTGAGATTATTGTATCAGACTGAGTATCAGTTATATACAGTCTAACCGAAACCTTTTTGAGGCTTAACGAGAAAGTGCAAGTAAAAATTGCACGTCTTTTGTCCTTAGTGTGTATTTCCGGGCACTATCTTGTGTGGAAAGTATGATTCTCCTCAGGCTGTTCTCTGTAACATACATTATTTGCCTTTATACCAGCGCTGGGTGTAGGCTTTGTCTTAAGAAGGTCAGGAAGATTGTTGTCAGTAAGGCAAAGCCCCGCTCAAACAACGTCCAACTTTGCTGACTGCCTTTGTGTGTAAATCTCATGTCCTTGGTGGCCACCACCACCAGAAACGTAAAGCCTCCTATCTCCATACTATAGTGGACTTGACCCAGATGATGAAGTGTGTGTTTGTTTCTGCTTTCCTCATGAACCATGAGGGGGGGGGGAAGTGAGTCAGCTTGGCATGCTGTCACCTTCCCTCAATGGCCTGCCCTTCTCAAGAGCCACTCATTGTTTTCACAAATTCTGCTTTTGCTTTTTCTCCATATCAAGTGATTCATCACCCTGATTTACTGATTTGATGCTGAAAACTATAAGCCAGCCCCTTTTCAAGAAGGTAAACGCTATTGCCAAAAGATCTCTGTAACAGCACGTGGGCTGTAAAAAAAAAAAGAAAAAGAAAAAAAAAAGAAAATGACAAGCTGTTTGTGTTTTGAGATAGATTTCTGCAAGGTTAGGAGGAAAATTCGTACTGCATGGATTTAATTTGCTTTAGTGGAGTTTATGTGGAGAGCTTTTGAGCAGACTGAAATACATAAACACTGGTCCTCCAGCTGTGTGAAGTATCAATTAAGACCTGCTCATTTGCCTAACCCTCCTCTACATCCCTCAGCCATGCCACCCTGCACCCCACCCCTGACAGTGTTTTGACATTCATGTCCCTTGCATTGAAAAGTTCATGGTGAATGTGTGTGTACACCATTGTAATTAATGTATTACAAATCCAGTCAAGCAGGTTAGACTAGAAATACATCATTTGGATTTTTGTGCTTTTACCATTATGTCTATTTCAATGTTTCAACCTATACTTCCTTTTAGGAAGGAATATGTTATTGGAGCCACCCCTCCTTTGCCCAAACACACAGCACATGCAGAAACATTACACACTAGCAGCAGCTGTGCATGTAGTATAGCTGAGTGCAGGAAGGCAGGGCAGGAGGCAGACTGTGGGTCTGTGGTTTGCGCTGTAAACCCAATCCCTCTCATCTAGCCTCTCCTCGCTGTGTTCCTGTGAGAGCTAAAAAACCACATCTTAATGTATGGGCAGGCGTCCCAGGGTGAGAGTAGCAGACTGCGGCGGGTCTGGGTGGGATGTTTAGGGCAGCGGTCCCTTTTGAGTTGAACTCTCCGCAGATCTTAACGGTACCATGTGAGGCAGCCGTCATCAGAAAGTCTTCGGCCATCAGCAACTCTTGTTTGCACCTCAGAGTGAAGGGCCACTCAAGCCGGCAAACTGTTTAATCTCTGAAATGCTAGGCTGGCAGTAACCTGTCATCACTGGATATTGGTGTGCTGTGAGGGAAGTGACCCATATAATACATAAACACGTAGCCCATGTATTCCAACATGTATAGTTGCCAAACAGTGACTATGAAACGCTGCATGCTGATTTCAAATTCTGGTGTATTTTCACATTCTTAGCAAGAATCTTTGTGGTTCTATCTGCCAGGCAGCATTTAAAATAACCCAAATCATCACAGCTTCTTACAATCGATCTTCTTTCCTGATTTTTCAAGTAAAGTAAATACTTGGTAGCCCCCTCTATTCAAATATATGACTAGGAATGACTTTTAAATATATATATATATGCACACATACTGGTGTAAAGTGCAACAGGCAAATCAAAAATGAACTTTTTTAATCACACGTCTTGCACATCTTGGAAAATAAACCCACTGAATGCCTAAGCTTAACTTTTCACCAGCTAATCAAAGTAAAATTATGTGCACAAATGAGATCCTTCTGCCAAAATAGCATTAACACCACATGGAAAGATTGAGTGTCTGTTTTCAGATTATTTTAGGGTCCAACTGATGCCAAAAACAGACCAGCAGAGAAGTGCATAGGTCATGGCAGGCATGTCTGGCTGTCTTAGGGCATTAGAGTGCTTTCAAATCTGCCACAGTGATAGAAACACACAGGGGAAAAAGGAAAAGAAGAAAAATAGGATATTAAAATATATTTAAATAAGAAACGTTTTCTTGTTTTGGGCTGTGCTGACCCTAACCGTTTAATATCCATTAATAACATGTAAGAGAAACGTGAAATTAGTAGGTGGTTAATTAAGTGCCCATGGCCGGATTATCCAATGGGCAAACTGGGCAAATGCCCATGGGCCCATGCACGATTGGGGTTATGCTGTTGGCGCGATCTCACGATTGTCGCGGAAACGCATGAGTCAGGATTAACTCAGGGGGACACCCCCCTCCCCTGCTCCCCCCAGCTTGACAGTTCAAAGACCCACAAAACATTTGTGCCCACGGGTCTGTAGTTTGATGATCCCGAAACAGGAATTTTATTGATTCTTCTATTACCAAAATTTCTGTAATGTAATAACAGAATTATCACTAAAGACATCCGAACTTCTCAGAGTAAAACAGGTCCTAACATTACCAGTAGCCCTCTACCCAACATTTTATCCTAAACAATGCCGTTGTCTGAGGAGAGGAGTGTTGGTTAAGTTTTTAGTAGTTTAAGTCATTTTGTCTGATTAAAAATGTTTATTATCCATTTAATAGTGGCTAACGTTAGAGGGAATGATGGAAAACTGATCTGTGGTCTGAAAGATCAAAATTTGAAAGTCATGGGCATCAGTGAGCAATTCAAAAGACAACATCCTCGATGGTGTGCAAGAAGTATCTTACGCTTCTATGAAGGTACCATTAATGCTGAATGATATATGCAGCAACACATTCTGCCATTCACATTTTGTTTTCAGCCTTACTTATTACCTTACTGATGCCAAATCACCCCTGCACATGCTATAAGAGCAGAAACAACCGGATTTCCTTTGGTTGCTCCTTCCAGGTTTTGGTCAATAAAGCTTGAGACACTAAAGAAATTAATTCTTTTAGACCTGGTAAGTACTTTAGAGTGGTTTAAATAGACCAAAAAAAGTCCACATGGGTAAAACTACAAGGTTGTGGTTTTGGTGGAGAACTCTGCCTGGAAGCCAGGGTTCAAATCCAGTGTGAGGCCAGAAATCAGCAGAAGTCTTTCAGTGCTTATGCCAGTGGTTGTCTGGTAGGCGGGGCTAAGATTAGAGAAATTCTGCCTTTTTCATCTCTAGATTTCTACCTTTGCTGCTGTTGCTGCTTCAAACATACGGTCTACATCATTTTCAAATCACGGTTTTGCTTTTGAGGCCAAAAGGAGGTATAAATTTTCACTTGTATATCTCCGATTGCCTTATTATCCCAACAACCGCAAGGAGGGACTATTTCTGAATTAATTTTATATGGAAAGTAAATGGAAAAAAAGGTCAGGGAGGCGAGTCATCTTCTCTCTACCCTCTGAGCTGCCATAAAGCAAGCCTCCACTTCCTCAGTCCTAGCATGCTTTTAGCTCTTTATCACCAGTGTTGCCCTATGGTGAGAGTGTGGCTATCGATCTGGAGTTTGCCTGCTTTGCTCAGCCAGCGATTACAGAAAGAAAGAAAAGGTAGAGGAAAATGAAGGAAAAGAGGCTGAAGGGATTTCAGGTTTATACAAGCTGTTGTGGCGATGTGTCTCGGCGGAAGGAACAAACGAGCTGAGGGGGTTACCTAATAAAAGAAGGCACCTACAGCAATTAAGCCAGCTGACAGGCAAACTGTGGCGCTTTGCTAATGTGGGCTGACAGCAGGGAAATTTGAATAACGAGGCTTGCGGGAGGAAGGAGACGGGAATGAGGAGGTGATTGGGGGGGTGGGGGTGGGAGCGAAGAAAACTGAGAAAGAAAGATGTGTGGCACTAATGAAACAGGTGCCTGGCAACCCCTCCCCTGTAAGTGGAGAAATCATTGAGAGATTACCAGCATGTTTCTCCAGCACCCAGACCTACTCGATGTAAGGTAGTGGGGGTAGAGGCGTGGGGGCAACTTTCCTCGCACACTACACGCTGCTTTAACAATGCAAATGACTGTCAAATGTTGACAGTCATGTCTGAATAATTTCATATAAGAGGCTTTAATTTCAAAAGCTTTTGAGAGAGGACAGGGTATTGACATGTTTCATGGCCCTCAGAGATGAGTAGGTGTGGGGGTGGCTACACAGAGATATGCATTCGGACATGCTGTTCTGGGTTAGACCTATTGTCATTGCATCCTTGGTGGTATTCAGATGAGATGGGAAAAGAGAGAGCTTGGTGGGTGTTTACTCTGATCGACTCTGTGGGTAAGCAGTGTAATTAGTAGCCTGACTAATGAGCTATATGAGGAGAGGCAGCAGTAAATTATTTTCCCAGTTAGGAGACAGACTGAGACATCGACATTCGATGAAACAATTAAATATATATTTGGCAAGGTATTTTTTTTTTAGTCATGCAAGTAGAATGACTCTAGGGATCAGTCGGTTGGTTCACCACTTGGTGTTGGTCCAGCCTGAAATATCTCATTAAGCACTGGCTGGATTAAGATGAAATTTTGCTGACATTTATGCTTCCCCAACAGTGAAACCTACTGACTTTCATTAGTGTCATTATGTTCTTGTCTAATTTTTTATTTTATTTTTTTTGTAAAACCAAACTTATTGAATGGATTGAAACATTTCTGCTACCCTCAAGAAGGATTTTAATCCTTTTACTGACCTCCTGACTTTTTTTCTAGTGGCATTAAGTCAGATATTTGCCAGTCTTTCTTACTTATTTCAATAAGCCTCAGCTGCAGTTTGCAACCCAGTAGGCAAAAAAGCCTGCATCCTCTATCAGATGTCAAGAAATTCAAAATGAAAACACATTGAATTTTTTTTTTAATATATTATCATTTTGAATTTTTTGGCAGGTTTAAAAAAATCTGAGCATGGTGAATTAAAAACGGAAAAACTGCTTGTGGTTTTATTAGTAATGTGATTGTGGTAGATTGCATAGCACTAAGTTTCAAAGAATTTAGGTTTATATCTAAAACTGGAAGAATATCTGTATGCAAGGGACAAGGCTGAAATCCAATCCTGAATTTCTGTGATTTTCTTGGCCTTCAGGTGGCACTGCATTAAAAACTTGCATGATTCTGTGGTGGAAATCAGTGCACGGTCTCAGGAACACTTCTGTAAAAACACTTTTTCTTTTAACTGCATCAACTCGATCGGGTTAAAACTCTACCACGCAGCGAAGGAAATGCATCAAGATCTCACCAAGATAATACCAGGTCACATTTTGCCTTTATGAGAACTCCATGGCTCTGTTGTATGAGTCAGAGTGCTAAGTTGGCTTACCTGCAGCCAAGACCCGCCACCCACGACACTCATTTGGCACATAATGAAACGAAAAATATGACAAAGGCGTGTTGCGTGTTGTTTAGAAAAACTAGGTCATGCACCACCTTGAAGAACATGCTTACATTCCAGAATTTTTTGATATGTGTTGCTGGCATCAAATTTAAAATTAGCACATACTTTTTAAAATGATAAAATGCTGAAGTTTTAGAGCAATGATTTGCTGCTTTCTGTTTTATTTACATCTACAGTGTCCAAACTTTTTTTTTTTTTTTTTTTTTTTTGCAGAGTTGCACTTCTGATTAGAAAATGTTATCATGCTAACACACAAAGATGGTGGACATGGTAAACATGCATACTAACTGCTGACACATGGGGAAAGTGTCTCACTGACCTACTAGCACTATTTGAGACTCATAATCTTATTTTACTGTGCAAAGTTTTATTTTTAAGCTGAACATGTTTCGCTGCAATATGAATATTGGTATCGGCTACATTCTTGTGTGTAGCCACTATTCACGATTTGCAATGAGGAACTTTTTTTTTTTCTTGGACTGTTCATGTGTAAGAACATATTTTTAGTGGTGAAGAGTGCAATTAAAAAAAAACAAAAAAACAAGTTTAATGTTTTTGTCCACGAGAAATCTCTTCCTTCCCTAATTACCTGCATCCTTATGAAGAAGACACAGCAGAGCATTCTTTAAAGTGTACACAACCGCCTACTGACAGCGATGGCCCCATTTCCAGTCCATTAGCGAATTATGTCTCACTGTAGGTCAGCGTGAGTCGTGAGGACTGAGCCACATCTTGCAGGTTTCCATTGATACTGACGTTGGAGCTGCAGTCATGTGTGAATGCAATGAAGTGCATATGTGCTTGTAAATACTTGTGGAAAACTTAATGTTTATAATGGTCATGTGTGGGTGTGTTGTCTCATCTGTGAGTCTGATTGCACATGTTTTTTTGAGTGTGGGGGTTCGAGCAAGGATGTGAGGTCATAGTGGTTTGCCGCTCGTGGTGTAATTTGAGGTAACTCAAATAAAAACAGGAATGATATAATTCAGGAAACACCACACTGGTAATGGTCCCTTCACATCAAATTTTTAATGGGCGCTCAGTTGATGTAGTTCTCCTTTGTTCATACGTAAGGATTCGTTTATGCTTTTGTTTGTTTTTGCATTGTTGGATTGTTACAACTATGTTGTGGTGTTCCATTTTTGGGTGCGATGATTGATTTTAATTAATTTCTGGCTTTACAGATGACTCGTGTCCTCTTCCCCGGGAAGGATCTTGTTTTCAGGACTGAGAGAGATTAGTGTATATATGTCTGTGCGTATTTGCCTATACATTTAAAATGATGGGGTTATATATATTTTTCCTCTTCATGAGCACTTAGGTCATAAGCCTTTAACTTTAACCATTCTCTGCTGGCTCTCTGGAACACAACAGATCATTGGTGCCGGTTAACAACACAAGAATGTAAGCAGTTCCCTAATGACTCAACTAAACATTTGAGTAATCAGATGATCTCTAATCATATCAGAGATAAGCTTTCTTTCCTTGTTCCTCGCCGTCCAACCTTGTGCAATCCCTTCCCAGTAATACAGAACCTGACTTCACAATTGCATCACTCGCAGAGAGCTCCAGCCTGTAATTGTGTAACAGTGATTTTCAGCCTATGTAAGCTTTGTTCAAGGGCAGACGGCATGTCTCTTGTTTGCCTTCGAGCCAGGGACATAACTGACCGTGGGATTATCAGGTGAGGCTCCCTGCGTAGAGCTATTCCCAGAGGTTACCAGGTCAGCTTAATGGTCTGACCTCTCACTTTTAAGCCTGCTCAGCTGTTTGCAGGATCAGGAGTTTGGGCAGACTAATAGCACTGGTTTGCGGGATATGGCAGGAGTTAAGATGTTATGCTATGTTATGATAGAATGGATGCTCTAGTGTTTCAGAGGCAACAGCTAGATGCGAATCAGTGTAAAAACAAAACTAAGCAGGCTGGAGTTGTACCTAAGTGGCTGAGCCAGCGGGGAAATGGTAGTTTCCTCCTTCTAGAAAAAAAAATGCTGTTCTTCTATTCTCCAAAAAATATACAGCTTTGTGCATGCCTCACTTTTTTAAGAAGGCACTGGCTCTCCTCTCAGCCTTCCTCTGAAGACATGGTTATGTGATAAAATAAAAAAATAAATAAAGGAAAATGTTGAAAGGAAGTAGAAGAGGAAAGGGAGCGATAAAAAGGATAGACCCCTCTTTCTTACACCTTCCACTGTCCTATAAAATGGCCATGGCCTTGGTGTTCTTTTTTTCGCTTGTGGAGAGTAATTGCTGTGTGTGTGTGTGTGTGTGTGTGTGTGTGTGTGTGTGTGTGTGTGTGCGTGCGTGCGTGCGTGCGTGCGTGCGTGCGTGCGTGCGTGCGTGCGTGCGTGAGAATGAGCAGAGAGAATGTGTGTGTGTTTAATCAGAAGAGTGTGGGGAGTGTGTATGTGTGAGTGACAAAATGTGTGTTTTGTGGGGGTGAGTGTTTGTAATACTGGGTTTGAGTGTATAAGGGAAAAACGGCGTGTGTGCACGCACATGTTTGTGTGGCTTTCTGTGCTCTAGGAGGGGGATCTGGCCGACAGATTGAGAGCAGCTTGTTAGAAAGAAAGAGGAACAATGAGGCCACAGCCCCTCTTCTATCAGCCATTTTTCCTTTCTCTACATTTCTTCCCTTTTCTCCTTTTCCTTGTTCCATTTCCTTCCTCCTCTCTCTCTTTTCTCCATTTAAATCTCCTTTCAGAAAAGATTCTTCCTCCTTCACCTCTTCCCTGTGCCTTTCCAAAAATAGTCTCATCCATCTTATCTGTCCATTTTTACTTTTCATCAGTCCTACCTTTTTTTTTCTCCTTTAAATTCTCCTCCCAGTTTCATCTCTATTCTCTGTCCTTGCACTCCCCCTCTTTCCTCAGTATTTAATTTCCTTTTCTCAGATAATGTTTCACCTGCTGGCAAACCTCTCTCGGTGTAGGTTTCTTTCATGTATCTGCACATGTGTGGACATGCACGTTTTTATTTAACGTCTTTTATATACTCTCTTGTGGCATTATAGTTGAGCGATGTTGTAATTAAGCCTTTAATTACACATCATTAATGCATCACAGACACTGCTGATTTGTAGAACATCAGGATTTGGGGTATTATTTTTTTAAACCAAATCAAAAATTGCCACAATGCCACTTTCAGTGAAATAACCTTGTAAGTTATGTTGTTGAGAAGGTGGGCAGCTTATTAATTTTGGACACACCGTGATGTCCTAATTGCCATGGTGTAATGGTGCCACTCATAAGTGGAATTGAGTAAGGAAATATTTGTAGCATGTAGCAATATTTGCATGATCTGGTCACTTTATAGCATCACTCAACTCAACATGGTCTTATTTTTTTGTTTAATATAAATTCAAAACTTTCAGAAATGGACAAACTCAAGCAGATGGCTTGAAGGACAGGATGCATATATGATGTAATCTCTGGAAAGAAAAGGACATGAAATGGACGGTATATTGTGAAAATTGGAAACAAGCAAAATGTGTAGCCCTGCATGTGTTTGACTTAAAAACACATTCTGTTACATGCACGGGTTTGATAGAATGCAGGAGTGAACATATGTGTGAGCTTTCCCCCTTTACATACAGTATATATTCCACATTTCACATTGAATTTGAGTACTTCCTTGCAAATCCCCAGGCAGCGAGACAAAGCATAGCAAAGCTACATGACTACCAGTTAAGAATGCATATAAGAGAAAAGTGAGTTGCACTCTTTTACTAGCCTCAAAGGAGAAAATAATGCTGCAGGGCAAACACAATGTGTGTGGCACTAGTAGGCAAGTTGTATCTGCCTCTGCTGGAAGTGTAACACTGCCCAAACTTTGATTAATTCTTTCAACAAATTGTGTAGTTCTGACAAGAAATCAGTATTTATATCATGAAAAAGCTTAAGAAGTTCAACATTACAAACCTGTCTGTCTGTACAGTTCCTGGTTTTAGCATGCTAGGAAATGTCCTCAGCTATTTCAGGCTTTAAATGTATCTATTAAACAGCACTGTGTAGAATAAAATCTGTGGCCTCCCAATATAAGTTTTAGTACTTAAACTGCAGTACAATATAAGATTGTAAGTGCTAGAACCTTAAAAATTAACATCTTAGATGACAATCATGAAGCTTGTGAACCGGCTGTCTTCTTCTTCCCTCTGTTATTTTGAGAGCGAGCCAAACAGACAGACAAATGGACTGACAGCCCCGACCACCCTCCTAGGCCTGCTCTTAGCCCCCTTTTGTCTGCCTGTCCTGCAGCATTACCCCTATGGTTGTAGTCTCCTAATTGCTCTGGATCCTGTAGAGAAGAGAGACTATACACAGGGGTTGGAAGGGGTTTTTGGCCCTGATGGGGTCATTCCACCCCCCACCCCCACCCCCCCCACTGCTCTATTTTGCTCTTTATATCTTTTTTCTACCCAGACGTGCAATTAAAGTGTGCTCATTTGGCTGAGAAGCTTTTGTCTCTCCGCCCTCTTCTGCTGACCCATTCACATCTGGCAATAACAGTATCTCTGTATTCAACAGCTCCTCACAGACATGAGAATAGATATTGTGCTCGTGATTATTGCTTCCTTTGGTTGTTTGATAATGTTCATTGTAGATTTCGCTCCTCAGAAAATTCCTCAAGTACACGAAGAATGACACGATTTTGAAATTTAGTTCCAAGAACATATCTTTTTGACGATATTTCCTGTATTTTCAGGCACCCCTACAGCCACCCCCTGGATCCTCTGCCTCAGTGGTGGCAGCTGCAGCAGCAGCGGCGGCTGCAGCTTCGGGGACGCCCCAGTCACTGAAACTGACCTACCCAGAAACTTTGGACCGCATCAAGGAGGAGTTTCAGTTCCTTCAGACCCAGTACCACAGGTGGGTGTTTTCAGTATTGTTTGCAGTCTGTGTGTGTGTGTTTCTTGGCATGCTGGTGTTTTACTTGCAGAACCCTGGGCATTCATAGCAAAAATGAAATAGCCCTAGTCAATCATCATGTGACAGCTTCATGTCTGAGTGTGCACCACGGTCACTTTTCTTTAAATGTCACAGCAAAAATCAATTACATATTATTTAACACTGATGCCAGATAGATAAAGGATGTAACCTTTCCTATCAAAGGACAATATAAATATTGGCACCATGGTAGGAAGACTCCAAACTAATGCATTAAATATAACTTCATATACTATCAGATCTTGCTGTGGTGCACAATATTGAGAACTTTGGCTTGTTCCATGAATTTTGGCACTGCTTGTTTGAATTAACCAGAGATGAAAGTCCACATAAAAATGAATGTCTGACTGAGAAAACGTCGGCACTAGAAATGTAAAAAAGAAGTAGAAGTGTAAAAAAAAAAAAAAAAAAAAGTAACATGGACTAGAGGTTGTCTTTGTGATGGCAGTTTGCTTAAGATATAAGTGAAAAATGATGTATGGTGTCGCAAAGGTGTTGTCTGACTGTTAGATTTATGAGGTTAAAGCTTATCTGTCACTAAAAAAACTGCAGTGATTTATATTACTAGAATAATTACAACTCTGGAAACTTATCCCAATGACATTCATGTTATTACCAGTGTGAAAAACAGAGAGCCGAACAGAAGAATTAGCACCTTCGTGTCAGAAAGTAATTACTGGGAAATGTGCACTTGCATGTATTTCATCGATACAGTGCTGCCACATGACTTTGCAGTAACGTGTCGTGTCAGAAGTTGAGGCAGGTTCAGCTTCATTCCCAGGCCACACACTGGAATTGTTCCTCTCACCCTGTCTCACTCTCATGCCATACACATGCAAACACACTTGATCTGCCTGAAATAATGCAAGATAATGCTATGTGATGTTTTGACATCTACTCTTTTTGCCCGTCTCTATAGTGTGCTTGATGTGCAGGAATGTGCCCAGAATTCCTTTGAATGTGGGATTTGGGCTGGCTGTGCAGTCCCAGCCTTCTCTCTCTTTTCTCTCTCCCCCTCTCTGTCCTCTTGGCACACCTTCACAGGGTCATTCCCGCCTCCCAACTCTTCTCCTCTCATCCTGCTTTGATATAGCTGGCCAGAATCTCCTCTCCCTCCCTTTCTGTCCCACTTCAAACTTCTTTTGTATGCCGATCCCGCCTCGTCCACAGCCCTCCTAACCCCTGCGGCTACTGTTACCCTGTTCACACCAGCGCCTGCATGTGTGTCCGAATGTGTTCTTATTTCTCTGTCCATTTTGCTCATCACAAGCTCAAAAATATAAATCTGCATAAACCCACAATTCTTTTTGATTGTTCCAAGTGGATAGCTTCTGAATATATAGCTTTTTTTTTTGTGTTGACTAAGAACTGGAGCTTCACGTTTGTACGGACACATTGATAAAGATAAATCTAAAATCAGTAATCTTGTGTAATTAGTGTGGCCAGTTACAGCGGCTTGGCATGTGTCTGTTTGGTTTGTCTAATTTCTGGTTGTTATATTTATTACAAATTCTAATTGGTGTAAACAATGTATAAAAACAACTTGGTCACATGGGTGTGATGTCTCAACCACAACTGGGCAAAATAGTCAAGTTAGACTAGAGGAAGTAGTGAAAACAAGGCAGCCTGTGCTGTAATTAATTTTAACCCCAAACCAGTAAAAACATATGGATGTAGTTTAGTTGTACAGTTGTCACATTGTATCATATATGCATGCTTATTTAGTGGAATGCTAAAGTTATGATGCTGACCACCTCTAAGTCTTGGCATCTTTTTGATGTGTTTGTTTGCATGAATGAACCAGAGGGCAGCCGAAGGTTATCTCCATGTGTTCACCGTAAACAACAAGCCCCCCAGTTATTTGCAGTGTCCCTGTGACACTAACCCTTTTAAGCAGACAGATCGAGTCATTCACTGAACACGAGTTACCGCCGAATCTCTTGGTGATGAACTCCTCTGGCAGCAGTTTGACATAACATCTCATGTTACAAAACACCTGGAGCATCGCCCTCTCGCAAGCGCTGGTACTGAGAACTACTGAGCAGGATCAGCAATAAATTAATTATGTGATTAAGAGCACGACTGAGAGCAGGATTGGGATTCTATCTGTGTCGTCCAGTTTTGATAAGTCGGCGTGCGGTTTTAGCAGGTTCAGTTCAGGTTTCCAGGAAAGCTTGTTTAACCATCATACAGGCGTCTCCAACAGCCCCGCAGACTGTTATGAGCACAGAAAATCAGAGCAGATTAATTCACTGCATATGACTACAACTGAAAACTAATACTGTAACCATGACTTGGAACAATAGCAACAGTTTCTGCCAGTGGAACAGCTTGTGTTATCAGACATCTTCTCACGTATCTGTCGGGTGCATGTTTAATCTGGCAGGTGGGTATGAATCTGTTAATTGGAATGACTGGTTCGGCTCACTCGTAATTGGCATACAAACAGCAATAAACTTGAGCTGCTGCTCGTGTTGTGTTTAAGACACAAAAAAAACTATACTGCTTCCTTGTATTTTATAAGTAAATTTTTAATTCCAAATTAATTTTAACTTGTGTAAATCTAAACAATTTATTGCTTTTGGTTTTTATTACGCTAAAGACCAACTTAGCCTAATGGAGTCTTATACAACAGCCCTTTAAAAAAATCCTATCATCGTTAATGTGCAATGTGTAGGTGTGGTGGAATTGCCTTGTGCTAGATTGTCTGTGTGGATTCTCAGTCATCCAGGTCATAGTAGTCTCTGGAGCTTGAAAAAAGGCGACTGGACTTCTTTTTGTTGCTTGAAGA
>JAVDPK010017003.1:0-21070 GCA_034780415.1 Cichlasoma orientale
ACACACACACACACACACACACACACACACACACACACACACACACACACACACACACACACACACACACTTGTCTGACTGATGGAGCTCAAAAGACCTGAAACTTCCTTAAAATAAATAAACACACCAGGGAACCCATTCATTAGAACATGAAGTAGACGAAATGTGCTTGTTGTTGCATCATTGTTGCAAAGGATAAAAATAAAAGCAAGATGCGTGGCGGGGTGGGGGGGGGGGATCAGATGACTTGATAACCGATGTATGACAGTAATTCCCATAACTACAGTTTTAATTCATTCTTCAAAATGCATCAGTATTCCCCAGATGTTTTTGAACAGGGTGCTATGTGAATGATTTCACCCTTGTTACAAAATAAAATAAAATAAAAAGGTACACCAAACAGCTCTTTGGGTCTTTGTGTTACATATTCAGATAGGTAAATGATGAAATACGCTGCAAAATATCTTGAATACAAGCTTGCCGGGTTGTCTTGATTTATACTCGTGTTTGACTGTGACTTATTTATTTAAAACTGTGCAAAGCCTCCCTGGTAGCACAAAAATCTTGGAGAGAAACATGGTTAACAAAAAGCGAAATAAAGATTCGAGGGGGTTGCTAGATGGGCAGAACAGATACTGCAATAGAAGGATGTGGTGTGAATAGGAAGTGATGAGGTGGTGAGATAGTCTGCCTGGGTTAGTTAAGTAAACCATCATAGCAGAATGCGCTGAGTTATCTAGGTTTAAGTGCGCATGCTATGCTCATTTCATTTCAAGTTGCGGTTTAGATGACTTCATGTTAAAACAATATATAGAGAGCACTCTTTTACAACTGTGGTGTTTTGCATAAACAACAAAACAAGCACAACAAAGGCAATGAAAAACAATAGAGTATAAAAATGCTTCCTTGCAGCAGTAAGGAAGCATGTCAACAAAGAATTTCAAAGAAAGAAAAGCAGATCAAATAAATCGAGTAAAATCAGAAGAGGCTCGCCAATAAAAGTGCGCCTTAAGTAAAGATTCAAAAGAGGTCACTGACTCTGCTGACCCAATTTCCTCAGGCAGCTCGTTCTATAGCTTCAGGGTTTGACTGCAAATGCACTTTCACCAAAAAAATGTTCTTCTCATACTATACACTGCTGCAGCACCTCTTTTCACTCACTGTCTAAAAAGCTCAGTTTTAGCGCTCATCGCCTCAAACCCAGTAGCCCAGTAGGTTCTGCTTGGTCGAGCAAAACTGAGACGTTGCTTACATATCACTCTCTGTGTAGAAGACCAGTCCTCTAAGAGACGCTAGAATAAAAATCACAGCTGGACCGCACATTTGAACCAGATCTGTGCTTCAGATTAGTCAGAACTGAATTGATGTAAGCATATATAAAAAGTGCATTTACAGCAGATCAATGAGGCTAGGGATCGATTGATTCGGTGTTTCCATTTCGGTTCCAATACGGACACCATGGCTGTGGATACTAGTTTAAAATTAATATGTATGACTTAATGTCTTAATGAGAATCATTCATTTATGTGTAAAAGATTGCCTTTATATCAGGCTCCATTTAAACAGTTTTCTTAACTTTGTAAAATAAAATGTAAAAAATAAACACATCCAGGAATATACAGAACTGTTGGTGCTTATTAGTAAAATAATAAATGACAACAAGCCAGGATAAAAACCATGAAAAATAAATGCATTTGTGTTATTCATTTAATTAATTAATTATTTTTTTTCCCCCACTGGTCTCATTTCAGATCAAATTGAGAGTCAAATTGAGGTTGCTGCATAATGCTGTCAAACGCAGTCACACTTCACCCCTGTGAAGCTGACAAGCGACAGGTGAAGTTAAATATTTAACTGAGTTGATGAAAAAACTGTTATGCTACCAGAAATAGAATCTTCCTAATAAGCGTTACACAGATGATGCACCAAACCAACGTCTTTTTAGCTTCTACATTATCTTTGACCAGCATAAGGAGAGTGAAAGAGAATCTTTTCAGTCACATCAACTCACTTTGACCACAGTCTGCGGTCAAGTTTTAAAATCACCAAACACACAACAGAAGCTGCTGGTGTAAAAGGAGCATCTCCAAACTGCTGACAATTTGCTGGAAAACTAAACAAAGAACACAGAATTGAATCAAATCGACCGCAGATCAGCTTACTGCCAGTGGGTCCAATATTTGATCCAAGTATTGTATCGGTGCATTGTTAACCACGACATAATGATGGACTTGAAGCTCTATGTTTGTGATAAGAACTGCCAGACAGTTATATTAACAAGTGTCTTCATTACAAACCATTTTCTCTTGTTTATTCTCTTTTTTCTTATGTTTAGCTTCAGCAGCTTCTTAAGTATTTTTATAGCTCTACCAATTGCCTCTGAATGCCCCAGAAAAAAAAAAGAAAAGAAGAAAGATGCATGTTCTCAACATAAACTTCACTTCATAAATATGAAATGCCATCTAACATATGTACCCTGAAAGCTGTGTGCTGGTCATGTTGAGCTGTGTTTCAGATACACCATGTTAAAACAGTTTTAGAAGTCATAGCATATAAATGTAACTGAATAATGTCTGAATCAACTGTTGCAACCATAAAATACCTTATAAGATAATAACCATGGCCAGCTGAAAAGATAACATTATAAAAAAAGAAATATTCAGAATACTTTCAACCTGAAACTGATCTCATAAAGGCACCATAGCAGAGCTGCAGCCTTATCAGTGCCACAGTATATATGGGACTCTCAGATCACCTCACATTACTCTCTAGAGGTAAGTATTAAGTTGACTGAACATTTCAGTGGTGTGATCAGGCAAAGGTGCACAGTGGTTTCTATCTTCAAGCCTAAAAAGCGCTGCTTTTTACCTTGTAAATATTCTTTCTCCATAAACAAGACTGAAATTAACTACTTGTCTTGTGCACTTAACTGGAATTGAAGCTGCAACCTGTTCAGCATGCAACCCTGATATTTCATCCACAATTTGTCTTTGTAAGATGTATTAAAGAGATGCTCCTCTTTTATATATGCTTCAGCATTTGAGGCCTTTTTTGACACATTCACTCCCTTTGTATTTAATGAGTTCCCATGAGAGACCGTTGCCCACACACTTGTCACTCAATCAATATATATGTAGACAGATGTATGCTTGTAAACATAAGATACATAAATAATCATATTTGAAAGGAGCAGTGGTTCAAAAAAGCCTTAGATGCATGTACAGCAGCATATATGAATAACCACAGTGATCAGATGTCTAAGAGCCAACTGAAATCTTGTGCTTTTCTTAGATCCAAATTGCAAATCAATAATTGATACAATTTCACAATATACACGTCATATAAACACTGAATAAAAACGAACAACACAAAACAGCATGTAAAGTGTATCTCCTAAGGTAAAAAGCAGCAACATGTGAACGAGAGACGGGAGCACGTGTCACTTAAGGAGACTACACAGATGCTGCAGGTGTTCAAAATGCTAAAATCAAGGCTACCAAGGCACAGTTTTGCCTTAACAATGTACAGCAGAATGGACAATCAACCTTGACAGAACTAGTAATTGCTGATAACAGGCAAGAGGAGTAATGGGAGGGGGGACCATTATCTAATTAATCTGCTTTTAAGAGAATCTCTATTGCGGCCTGAGAAATGAGGATGCAGTGCAAACTTGCACAATAGCCTGCTGCAAAAGGTTATGCTATTCAAAACTGATTATACTGTGTGCAGCAATACTGAAGCTTAGCATGACCTAACAGTGTTTACCCCACAGATCTTTGCATTTCTGAATTTTATATAAATTATTTTTTTAAGTAATCAAGGATTCCGTTTCTCATCCAGCTACACAGCTTCTATTCCAGCAGGCTAAGAGTTGTAGTTCTTGGCAAACCAGGACCATCTATTGGCAAAAAAAAAAAAAAAAAAGCAATTCAAAAAATCTTTTTCACATTTAAGGGGAGCCTTTTTAGGATTTTCCTCTTATTATACCATATACTACAAAGTTCATTTTGAGCATTTCACATAATGACGTAAACATATGTAAAAGTGATTGTTGGGAAGCAAAAGCCAAAATGCTTCAGACTTTACTTAATGAAAACAAAATTATCAAACATTTCTTTACATGGTCATCTGCTACAGCTCACAAGTCGATTCCAACAGCTTTAAGACAGATACAGACAGCAATATTTGGTGATTTAAAAATCTAAAATATCGGCCAATATTTTTTTCCAGACAAAAAACAAACTTTGTAATATATAGTGCATTTATAAATCCTTATTAATATAATATGACAATGCTGGTTAAAAATAATCTTGTTTTACGGTCACAACAAGTCGAGTATTTGATCACGCTCTGCTCGGATCAGCTGGATCTTGTGTTTGTGCTGCCAGCAGGGGAGTTACAAAGCGTCCTCTGGTGGACAAACTATGGCACATCAACACTCATAACATGGTTGAGGGGTGTTTCTCCTGTCTCTTCTTTACTTTTTTAAATTTTCATTTATTGGGAGTTATAAATGCCGGAATAGATACACTGGCAAATACTGATATATCCTTCAGGCTCTACTCATAAGTACTGGGTCACAAGGCTCCAAGATGTTTGTATTTCAGCAGATAAGAGGGAAAAGGAAAGTGAATAAAGGGGGAAAAATCTGTTTAATTTAATAATGATGTAACCAAAAAGTGAAACACAATTCTATTCTCATCAAATTCAATAAATAGTGGACTTGTCCTGGTATTGCACATTACTAACTATAAACATGTTTTTATTATTATTATTTTATTGTTTCATGTACAGTATAAGTTGTCATCTGCTATTTTTTGACCATCTGTCAAATACCTGCAACAACAGGCTGTGAGAGTCTTTTTTTTTTTCACATGTACCTGAAGGCAGTTTATCTGTGTGGCAAAAGAGGAAAAGTTTATTCCTTCTTCAAAACAAAGATGACAGTCCTTCATGGTTCACAGCTTTTCATGGTTTAGGTCATTATCTACTGTTCTCCTGTGCAAGCTTTACTTTGCTGGCAGGCAGCAAATGACATCAACCTTACCCCACAGCTTTCTTTCTAAGAAAAAACAGTCTAACAAATTAGCTCTTGCTAGACAAAGACTTTTCAAATACAACTGTAATTAAGCACCAAGACCTCATCATAAACTAACAATAGGGTATGAATTATGAAGGAAGAAAAAGTAAATTGTCTGTAAATGCACTGTCAAAGGCTTTGGAAATGCTAGATAATTAAGAGTAGCTCAAGGGCGGTTCTTCCTCAGATAATCAACACAGTAAAGATAGTTTGCATCACTGGTTGGTTGACAAGACTGCCTACATGTAATAGTGAGTGGGAGCACAGGTCACCCAGACGTTCTGCTAACTACTAAACATGAAACTTAGAGGTACCTAGGGAAGTTATTATCTAGAGTTTATATTACTCACACACAACTAACCCACTGTAGATGCAATTTGAGAGGAAGAGGCAAGCGGGGTAGCTGGCTTTGGTAACAGAAGCGGCTTAAACTGGCATCAACAAAGCATTGCCTTCACACAACGAAAAGGCTTTGTGTCACTTCCTGTCTCTCTGCTATCATACAGTGCCATCTCAGCTACAGCCATGTAGGTCTTGGGGTTGGAGAGAGCTGGTGGACCGGTAAGCTTTGTATTGAGTGGTGGCAGAAGAGAGGAGAAAACAGTTGATTGATAAGCAAAGCTGCCTACCTCAGGCTCTACTTGGCTCTGACAGGGACAAAACAGCAGTCTGCTGCGCCTGCCACTGACATTTGTAATAAATCATTGGCAATTTCATCATTCAAGAGTGAGAGAAAGGGGGGGAGTGGGGGGGGGGGATGGGGAGAGTGACAAAAAAAAGAATTAGACACCTGTCTCCTAACATTGTTTATTTCCTTTGTTTTTACTTTGAGCTCAGCATCCTTGTCTATTCCGCTCTCTTTTAAACTTTCCATTTTGATCAGCTACGCAGTACAGAACCATAAGGTCTGGACAGCTTTACTCAGAGGAATTGTGCTGTAACTCACCTTGAAGGGTCACTTCACACAAATTACACAAAGACATATTTTTCCCCTTACCCCTAGTGGTATCTAGCCATGCAGACAGTTTCACTTCTATCTGCTCAGATTTAAGACATTGGTCTCTAAGATTCCTGTTGCCACATCAATGCAGTGAAGGTGAATTTTGTGCAATTTGGCCAAACTAACCTTTTGATCCTTGAGATGTTAAAATTTAGAGGGGGGGGGGGGGAGTATTTCTGCTGAAAGAAAACACATTATTGGCAGAATATGATTAGTTCGTGCGCTTACGGTTCCTATTTAAATTAAATTTGCTCAGACTCTCAGACAACCTCTCACTAAAGTTTTTCTGTCATTTGCCATCGGTATGATTGACAACTCCATATTCTAGATGACAATAACTGTGCTGAGAATACATGATAGGCTTCCCCGTTTATCTCTTTGATGCCTATGTCTAAGGCTGGGAACACACTATGTAATATCGAGCATTTATCAGTCCTTGGCAAATTGGTAAGATTAGTTTCCTGACACACATTCTTTGGCTATTTAAGTGGGAGCAAAAGAGGTTTGACTGCATTCTTGATCTGATATGATCAAATATGTTCAGCTCAAGCAAAATATATGGAGCTGTATTGTAGTATGAAATCAATGATAGGTTCTCAGAGCTTTGGCCAGAAGTACTTATACATCAAATGTATATTTATTAAGAAAAGCAAACTTAAAATGTCACATTTCTTTTTGCAAAATCACCACATTTCTTACCATCAAAAAACCGTCTGGAGAGCATTAATGCAAGGGGCTTAAGACTGGCTTGGAACCATATGGGGTGTAGTGTGATTGGACAATTGCCTACCCTGTGCTTGCCAAAAAGCTGGAGAGTTAAAAGTTATAATACTGCTCCGTGTTCATTTGAGAAACTAGAAAAACAGCTATGGGTGAAAGCATTCCATAAAGAAAACAGTCTACAGGCAGAGCCGCCTCTTATTTTAGCTCTATGACGCTCTCTCACTCTCCATCTACATACCGGAGGTGTCTATCAACCACCTCTGAAATTTTGAAAAAGCTAAAAAAGAAAGGTGAGTTGGTCTGTAATCATTGTTTGTTGATTTATTTATCTCTGTTTGGATCTTCAAAGTGAATCATTTAAGCCGACTAAAGTGGATGTCAACTTCTTTACCCCTTTCATCGAAGTATGAATCCTTCACGGTCTTGGGAACTGGGACAAAAGATAATGACTTACATTTAATAAAAAAGATGACATAAGGAAGATCCAAACCAGTCATCCACAGAGCCAGTGTGAACTGTCAATGTGTGAAGTCGAATTTGCACATGAAAAGCGCCGTGGTTTAACGTTAAGCGTTTCATTTTTGATTCCACTACACTGCCAGGAGAAGATCAGAGACTTTTTCTCTTTCCCTGATCTATTTTGGTGCTCATCATTTTCCCCTCTTCAACACCTGAGACAGATAATTATCCATTAAAAAGGGGAAAAGTGCTACATTTTGTCACTTCTTTCCAAGTAAGATGTTTTTAAATATGCCACGCCAGAGTGACAAGCTGGAAGGCCAATGATTATAGCAATTAAATGTAAAATGTCATCAAGTCATCAAGAATAGTTTTAGCACTTACAGACTTTTATATATTTATTTTAGAGGAAAAAAGTCCCATTTGAAGTTGAATCCTGCACAATGTTCTCTATTCAAACTCAAGCACACCCGTGGTTCATTTATCCACAGTGTCTTCATGTGGCTATTTTTCACAAGCACCCATGGACTATTCTTTGCATGTTTCATGAAACGATATGAGATCATCTTTTAGTTCTGCCTGTCTCTTATGTACAGAGGCGTCGCATAATCGCTCACTTCCCTGATAAATCATGTCCCCTCTGCTGTAGCCCAAACACCTTCCATTGTCAGAGCTCAGGCTCAACCCGCTGCCGAGGCTGATGGATGATTTGCAAGCAGTCAGCCTCTTTCTAAAACCCTCCTAGATTGATAAGCCTCGTTCTTTAACCTTCTCACACTTCTAAGCTCATGCAGGCTGGCCAGTCTTACACTTTGTCCTATAATACAGGAAAAATAAGGACGGATGTCATCCAGAGACCACTTCAAGTGTATGTATGTATGTGTGGTAGTAAGTTAAAAAAGGGTTGTTAAAGTTTGTCTTAGACTGAACTTTAGCAAAGAACTGAAAACACCCTAATATTAGGGTAAAGAAACCACTTCTTAGAGTGTGTATAAGTCAATAGGGAGAAAAAAATATATAAGAGAAACTGTATTTTTGATCTTTTCTAGAAATGAGATGGGCCTGTGCACAGCATGGTGCAGAACTGGTACTTCACCAGAATGAGTGTCAACAAAACATGTCAGCATTTAAAATGATCTTTGAGCAATATTACATTTGAAATTTAAGAAACAGAGTATCATGGCCATTTGTCCATTTATATTAAACTGGCTTTGGTTATGTGCTGAGGAAGATTAACGCACTATGACAAATGTATCTGCTCTTGACCAAAGCCAAGGTGATAATATATCACCTCCAGTCTCCTCATTAAGTACTGGAGAGCATTATACAGAAAGCACACAAGTTACTGAAAATGAGATTTGAGAGTGTTTGTAGAGTATTACAACTTCTCCTACTGCATCCTGTCTTACACAATTAAGTCATCTATTGCTTGCCTATAGCCAATGGGCACAACCATAAGCTCCACACATAAGGCTCCAATTGTGAAGAAGTTGTTGACTAATCAAATTAATCAGCATATATTTACTTAGAACTACATTATACGGTATCACATAATATAGTGATTATAAACAAAAGACAAGATTTAGGTAAGAAGCATGAATACTGTTTGTATTTGTGCTTTGGAAGAAAACTCAATGACTTTTTTTTCTTAGCAGCTCTTCTGTATGTTGCAATGTCACACATCATTACAGAGCTCAAATTGAGAATGAGGAGGTACACATAGCAGTAAAGCTAATATAGTCAAATACAGCCCAACATCTCTGCTCTCTGTCGTCGCCAGTAGTAGAAAATGTTATACTGAAAAGGCAAATAAGCAATTTTCTATTATTTTAGTTTGCAATTGTAAGGTTATACAGTATCAAAACAATTGTTATAAATAATTCTGTTTGGCTGCAGATGCTCCTGCGCGCTGAATAAAATCTGTGTGTATGTGAGTGTGCGCCAGCCTTTGTGGACAAGCACAGAACTATCTGTGAAATACATTTAGACGGTCTCTTTCCTCTTTGGTTGACATTGTAATTACCATTCAAACTAGCCAGGCTAATTACCTCCCTGTTTAGAAAAATAATCAGGTTTGTACACAAATCAAGACTAGCCACAGATGCCACGGCCTGAAAACCAAAACAATCATCAAGTCTTCTGGGCATGATTATTATGTTTTCTATTTAATCAAAACTTGCATTAAGATTTAAAGTCATCAATTATTCTTTCATTGACTTTCCCCAAGATTATTATATAAATTTGTAAAGTATTCATTATATTCTGTCAATCATATTCTCTGTTGAATTTGTTATTGTTTAATTTGAACCCATATTCCCACAGGGCTCTAATGTGATTAATTAAGGATAATTAATATGGCCCATTTATAAAATATGTTTTACTGTCCCATGCAATTTTTACTCCATTAGATAAACTAGAAGGAAATTATGTGTCAAAAACATGAACTTTTCAGGCATTTTAATACTGATGTTTTAAAATCAAAATATTACATTTTAAGAGTAACTGTGAAAAAGGTCAGGTAATAACTGTCATGCACCAAACTAAAAACTGTGTGAGGTAACTTGGCTTTAACGTACCATTTATTTGCCACATGAATGAGACAATCAGCAAGCAGTCTCCAGTGGAAAAACTGACTTCACAGAAACTGCAATTCTTCTTAATTTTCAAAAGCCAAGACTGCCAAATGCCCCATATCAATTCTTTTTCTATCAACTTTTAAAGAAAGATATCGATTTTCTATAAATATGAAGAAAAAAAAACTATCTAACCAGTTCCATAGGTTGTGTTCAATAAATGTCAACACTGACAGTTAAGCCTGATTTACATTACAGTAACTGGGTGTCCAAAAAAGAAAAAAATGTACATAAAAAAAAAATACCCAGGCTACACAGCACTGAATGAGCAAGTCAGTTTTTTTTAAAAAAAATAAATATTTTTGTCCATGCCCTTTGCCAGCCAGCAGCTATTTCCGTTCCTTTACTCTTCTGGCCCGTATCTGCTTTATTGTGATGCTAAACAGTGAGTTTTGACATTCAGAAAGGCCCTGCCAAAGGACAGGCCAGTGGATGCAGTAGAGAAGAGAAGGCCTTAATGGGTTCAACTGGAATGGAAAGCATCTGCTAGTCTCCACAGGCTGGAGGAGAGAGAAATGTCAAGTATGGTTATTATAGAGCAGACACCAGCTCTAGGAATTTTCACCTGAATGAAAAACAGCCTCTGATAATGCGCATGCACAAGCTACATCTGCGCACACTAATGGCCTTACTGAGGTGGTGAATAAACCCACTCACACTGTGGTGCAGGTATTAGAGTAATGTGACACACATATTCATATATGAATGTACAAAGCACATACATAACACTTAGTGTTACTGTTATCAGTGTTGAATACAACATTTTTCCTGTAGGTACCTTGTATATCTTTTTTTTTTTTTACTGCCTGGAAAGACAGCATATTTCACTTCACATCTACCGCTGTGCTGCATGTTCAGTGCGAGTCCACTGTGTTTGTCAGACAGAGAGGGGAGAGCCTGCAGCTTGAGACAAACTATACCCAAGAGGACTGTGTCAGTCTTGTGTTATCAGCCTTTTTCTTCATTGAGAAACAGAGGCTGCTCTGGCTGAATTCTTTTAATACTTTTTAATCATACACATATTCCTAAACACATTTTACATCTTGCATATATCTCTTTTTTAGTCACAAATGCTGAGTGAGACACTCGCACTGTCAAAGCCCTGTATACCACAACCATCACCTTTCTTCACTCAGGGGTTGTTTTCCATGACACTGAAAAATATCTTCTTCCTTTTAGTAGCAAAAGGAGTGCTACTAAAAGCATTCCTTTGAGGAGATAAAAGACTGAGTTTGGGGGAGAAAAAGAAATATAGAAATACTCGTCAAAGAATTACAGATATGCTTCAGACCATTAACATAGCAGGTGAACTCCTGACTGTGATTGGTGGGAGCTCTGTCACTGGCCAGAACATTACAACATCTGTTTATAGCCCCAGGCCTATGTTGAACCCTGGTTATTAAGGTACAATGTCATGTTTCATTATAGTATGGTTTACATACCTTTTTAAAAGTTTTCTCTTGCACGCTTGGAGAATATTCTCACTAGGTAAAACTGTCATCTCCTGAATGGCAGGCAAAATCACATACTTGTGAATGTTCTTATATCCGCAGAAAGTCCCGGAGAGGGTATTTCTTCACAGGAACACTTGAGCTTGTTTGCTAATTTGTACCCCCGAGGATGCTAATCAAAGCGAGTGCCTGACTAATGAAGCTCTTTAGCCCAGAGGCCAGAGATACATACATGGCCCTGTGCCTCAAGGCTGAGTGTCTACAAGAGGATATGTGTGCGTGTGTCTATGTGTGTGTGTGCATACGTGCGCAAGTGAATCCATGTGACTGCATAGAGTTAAATATGTGAATGAGTGAGCGTATGGACATAAAAGGGCAATATAAAAGTAGAAAAGCAAAGCCCAGATTCCACGCTCTAAGGGGGGATCCAGCATCAAACAGATCTTGCTGCCTGAGGGCTGGCCTTCCCACTTTGTCGGCATGGAAACTCCTGTTGCTGCACTTAGAGCTTCTGGATCAGTGAGGATAGACAGAGCAGGCGGAGTGGCAGCAGAAGCGACTTCCACAAAGAGCAACAGAGAGATGAGGCAGTTTGGAACAATGCGATTGTTTTATCAGCAAAGATTAAAGTAAGCACTGGCATCATCTGCAACCTTTTTTTTTTTTTATACAAGTGTGGTGAACCAGAGAATGAGATCTAGATCTATGACTATTTACAGTCTACAGTATTTACAGTCTGGAGGATGGCGAGTAGAATTCATGTATTATCCCCTATTGTCACACCTGCCTAAATTCTTGTCTGTGAGTCAAAAAGGTTTAATAGCAACAATCACAACACACAAAAACAGAGGTGTCTCTTCCTGCCAAGGTCCACAGTGGAACCAGCTACAAACAGACTGAAGAGACTGAAAATCAAAATCAGAGAGCCAGCAAAAGATTAACAAATGTTTGACAAGACTGATGTAAAATCGTAAACTTTGTGGGTAAAGGGAAAAAAATGTTTACATAGCACTTCTAACACTACTTTAACAAAGGTATTACCACAGAGACAGAACTGAAGCACCTCTCTTTGTAGAAGGCATAGATATAAAGAGAAGATAGCGCTCATTTCCCTCCCATAACAACATAAGTTCATATAATCATCTCCCTCGCTCGGTCTCTTCCTGACGGCTATGTGATATGGCTGCTGGCACTGGTGAATGTGGGAGGACCAGGAATGTGTGTGGCTGGGGCGATAAGACTGCTGTAAAATTTAATTAGCACAAAGCCATGGTGAAAATGACTTCATTTCTCACTGCATTATTAACTAGAGCAGTATGTAAGAGCCTATTCTTAATCAATGTAAATAACATACTCATGAGAGAAAGGAATGTAGAGGAGAAACAAAGAAGAGAAAGAAAAAAACAATGCTATATTTCAGATTTCAAAGGGATCTGAAAAGTCATCAGACAAATTCAGGTGTGTATTTAAACCGAACCACTGATAAATGTTAAAACCTTTGTGTCTTGGCCTGTCTGTCTCCTGCACATAAGATGTGTATCTGGGCAGGCAGAAGACAAGACAGAATGTGAAGAAAAAGAAAAAAAAAAGACAGGCAGAAGCTCAAAAGGCAGCTGAATAAGAACCCTACATTAGAAGCTTCACCTGCTGTTTGGGGTCTGAGCTGGTGTGAATGGGCTGAGTGATTAGGGTCCTTGGCTCGACATGCTGAACACCACTTTCTATTTCACGATTCACAGCCTTTATTACAGCCCAGCTTCCTCATAATCCAGCTAAAAGTGGATATCTGAGGAGCCTGATCGGCTTAGGACTTGGCTAAAATGTGGGATGTACAGCGGAGAGACATGGAGCAGAGTGCAGAGGTGTTCGTTATCATCTGTTTTCTATTTAGGACTGAACAGTGAAGCTGGGTTTCTGTGTGTGCGCACGTACATGTGTGTCCACTCTACAGTGACCTCACTTCAGACTAATTCACTTTCTCATCTTCGTCCACTCTGGACAGGACTATAGGATAACACTGATTGCAATATAACAGCAACTAGAGTTTGTCTAATTACAACAGGCTTACAATAGCAAGGCCACCTGTGCACACAAAACCCATTCATCCAACACAAGCATCACATCAGCTGATATAGGCCTAAACAACACAGCCTGCAGTCAGTCTGTTTTCATCAATAATTTCTCCTAACTGGTAGTATCAAATAGTTAATTACCTACATGAAAACATTCCTCCTGAAATAAGCTTAATTTTAATATCAATTTTATAATCCAAATTTCTCAATAAAATGGTTTCATTAATACAAAAAGATCAGTGTTCTTTCTTGGAAAAGTCACAGTGCGAGCATTAGTGTTTTGATGGACTCTGGCTGAGGCCGACACTTTACCTCAAAATGCAAATGTGTTGCCTGCAAAGGAATACTTTGTAATTTTGTGAGCAATCAGATCTCGTCTTACATTTAATGCTAGTGCAGAAATAAAATTTCTAGGAAGTGAGACTCTGGAGTTATTCCTTGTCAAAGTTTTGTGATAAGAGTACACTTAGTACCTGTTTCCCCCCCCCAAAAAAACGTGACACAATCAGCAAAAAGACTCTAAAGATCATTTTGAGCTATATTTTACCAAAATCTGTTGCGATTTACACCCAAACAAAAAACAGAGAAGCTGGCTATCCATGCCCTGTTTTGAGTACGTGGCACCTGTTTTTATTTTGGAAAAAAAAACATTTTGAAGCCGCAGTCTATGGTGTGAATTTTCATGGTAGCAGTTTCTGAGAAACACTCCTTTTAATTTAATATTTCCAGCTATTCACTAAATTCTACCATAATCAGAGTCTCATCCCTGTATGTACATAAATTTCTATTACAGAAAATCAAAGAAATGTATGAATTTTTACCAATTTTGATGGTTAGTTTTATCTTTTTTTTGTCCATAACTTTGTAACCCCTTGACTAATTAAAAAAATTAACAAAAAAAGCATCAGATTTGTCTTGAATTGCTTGATTTTTTGGTACCAAAGTAAAGTGAATTTAACATAATTTAAGAAAAATCAGGTGGCCTCGCTACTTACAAAGTCATACGTTTTGACACAAAGTGATGTGTGCACATCGAAATTCAACATGTTTCAATGAAAGCCACCTCTGCATATTCAACCAATTCTCGATGGCAGCAGCCCATGTGGGAGCCATTAAAAGCCATTTTTATAACCTCTGTCCTTGCCTTTAAGGCAGTACAAGAAGTAAACAGCATCATGATCACATCGAGTGTGACATGCCACATAATTAATTATTGCCTGTATTACACATGGGGAACATGGTGCATTTGCAAATAAATGCCATACAGTTGCCCTAAGACAGACAATAGGTAGATGCTGCTTCTGGCCTACAAATGAAGGGAAGATGGATTGTGCATGGAAATTGCTGGTTAAAACCTTCAGAGCAGTACCAGTAAATATGTGGCAATTAATCGCCAGCAGCTCAAGAAGAAATGCTAAGTGGCCAGCAGATCAGACTGTATTGACATGGGCACGCTTGCATGTGTGACTGAGCGTAAATGTAAGCATGCAGCAAGGCGATGCTGCAAAAGAGAACACTCTCAGCAAAACTTGGATAAAAGGGGAAAAAAATGAAATCCCTTCCTTTGTGCTCTCTTCAACCCTCAATTACTATTCCACAAGTCGCACTGCAAAGGCTAGACCTAATTACAACAGCCACTTTGTTAAGGTGCCCTCTTGCTCCATCTGTTCAATGAATGTGTGCACCGGCTCAGACATGCACATGCGCACACACCGAGTGCAGCACTTCAGACAGACAGGCAAAGGCAGGTCAAGGTACATTTTCCCATCTGGATATACCTTTGTCGACAAGAACAGTTAAACATCTAAAGCACCAATCAAGTGTGGCGATAAGAGACACATTGTGACTCCAAGTGGCCAGATGACTATGGACATGAATACAGAGAGCAGTACACCTGTCCAAGCCTTAGACACAGCTAACAGTGCGACCCCAGAATGGCCTTTAACCTTCTCCGTGCACATGATTAAAACACAGGGTTAAGGCTGACAATTTTATGCATGTATGCATGAGTACGTATGTGTGAAAGTGAACACTGTTCCAGCTGACAAGCTTCTTGGCAATAATCTGTCACTTTAATGAAAAGCGCACAGGCCGCATGTGATGTGTGGATGATATATTATGACCAAATGTGGATAAATCAGCAACTTTTACAGTTACACTTTTAAAACAATGACGTGTTGCATCAATTGAAATAGATCTAGGAGGGAGAGAGGCGGTGCTGCTCTTTTTGTCTCGAGTTCAGTGAAATGTTTAATAATCTCTTCTTTTTTTTCCCCCTGCTTATGCCATGTCTGGAGAAAAGCTGTAAGGAAAGACAAAGAAAAAAGTAAAGACCATAAAAAAAGTCAAGAGTAAAGATGAGACTGAGGAAGTTTTGAGGGATGGGAAGCTTTCATCCTTTATTTGAATGAACAGGAATATGAAAGGATTGAAAAAGCACAAATGCAATCTGCAGGATACAGACAGTCATCCTGCAGTGGAATCCACATATCATTCTATAAGTGGCCCAATCAAAAAAGACAAGCATCTAACAGCAGATTCCACTTGAGTATCCAGCCACAGGAAGCTACAGCGACTGGATCTTTTCACTAACGTCTCACATGTGAGTACACAGAGTCGGGAGGAAACAAACTTTCCATTTTAATTGTACTTTTTTGACTTTCATTTCAACTTCACACTCACCCCAGTTTCATCTTAATGATTTTCTTCAGCACAACCTCTCAAAGACACCGTGGGTTGAGTCTCAAATTAAGACGATTACTCATCTTCCCCTACCATCTGTACCTATACCCAAGCCATTTAAAGTCAGCACTAAATAGCTTCTTCCATGAACCAAAGACCAGACATTATACACAGAAATAAATTCAGCAAAAAGGGTCATAAAGTTGACTCGTCAAATACATAGGATAGAAGAGCTCCAATAACTAGAGGCTCACTTTTAGGCGTTAATGCTTTCAACTGCAAGTAAGAAAGAAAAAAAAACCTCTTGTCTCCACTTGGTAAAGGGGCTAAGTGACTTTGTGAAGTGACCTTTACATCAATTTCAAGCTCTAGTTCAGAGCTATATCACACATGATAATTGTTAGGTCGGGTGTCACTAAAGACATCTGAAGTAATTGCTCTTAAAGACAAAGACATTTACTCCTTCATGGATCCCATTTCACCCCACACTTACCATAATAGATCAATCCAAGACAAGGGCATTACAGAATGCACCTCTGGCTTGTGCTGTGCTACACACTTTCTGTGTTTTCCTTTTCTCTTCCTTTCTGTCAAAAGCATCCATGAAAACATGCAGTTGTGTGATTTCCCCTGATATGTACATGCACACACCGGCTTGGGAGTCAGCAAGGCTGTGACGAGAGCTCGCAAAAGAAGCCTGAAATGACCAGACAGCGCCTGGAGAGATGTTTTCAGAAGGACACAGTTAAAAAGCTATGGCTGCTTTATAGATTCAATAAGTATCTTACACCTGTGTGGCTAACCACCATCGATCCATCATTCTGTGGAGCCCAATCCAATTTAGAGTGTTGAGGAGCCCCAGAGCCCCAGAGCCTTATCCTAACCCAGGCCACAGCTACCGTAAAGCCTGCTTACCTTCATCTCCTAAAGTCTGCGGGTGTGTCTGTGTACTTTTATGTCTATGTGTGTACGTGTGCTCGGGGAGACTGCAGACCTAGCTAAACACCTCAGCTGCTGGCTCATGTTAAAGTGTGCTGAGCCAATTTAGGGGTAGACCAGGAGACAAGACGAGACAGAGGATGCTGAGAAAAATCAAGGAACTCAAGCCAGGGCCCTACCTCAAACCAGAGAGTACATGAAAGCAGAGTGGAAGAAAAAAATTAGATTCAAGTATCTGCAGTCATTTGTGCGCAAAAAACAGTGGAGGAGACTGCAAGTCATCTTCTAATCTTGTTTTCTATTCTGTGGCAATCAAACTCATCATGACTACAAAGCACTATAGCCATTATCAAACTACTCCACAGTCTCATCACAGTGTGATAGGCAGCACTCTAAAAATCTGCCATCTGATTTGTTTGGCAGCAACAACAGACTGGTACACTTGAGACTCCCCTGGTGCAAAAACTTAATGGCACCATGCATGTTCAGATTGACCATTCAAATCTCTCTCCTTTACCACTAATTACAGTATCTTCTGGCGCAGATGTTTCTGCTTTAATTCTCTTTGCTGCTCCACTGGAGTGAAGCAAGACCCCTGAGATCAATTATTAAAGGGTATTTAAAACAGTGGGAAAAGGAGGTGGTAGGGTGGTGTGAAAGTGAAAGCAGCTGTTTAAGTGGTCGTGCCGCCGACTAAACTTCATCACCTCCCAAATAAACAGAGAGCATCCTGTGGGTTTCACTCACTCCAGCGACTAAACCCTGGGCAATTAAGGCCTGGATCTCTGTAGGAGTAAAGGAGGGAAGGGAAATGGGAAAGAAGGGGTGAGGCAGAAGCAGTGGAGACACTCCATACCAATAACAGGCAATTATGTATGGGGAGGGCCACTGCATGGCCATGAGTGTATAGAAGAAGACAGCAGGGATATGGGATGGTAGGGAAATGAGGAGGAGTGTTATTTAGGAGGCAGATGGCAGAGAGGGGGAAATTAAGATGAATGGGCACTGAGAGGGCTGAGCTGGTGCTGGGGCTGGGCAGAGAAAAGTAATTAGCTGTGTTTGCTCTGGGAGGCTGGCAGTGAGTATGATGCCTGCAGTGACAGGCTAAAGCCTTGAGCTTTATTAATCAACACGCCATGTCTGAAGCTGCCGGTAGGGGGCAGCTGGGCCAGCAACCTTCCAGCAACTTCGTACCTGTACCACACCCCATGGGGTCTTTTCACAATGTGGACACTGAGCAGCAGCTCCTTTACAGTCCGCACTGTTATTATTTACTCTAATCCCCTGTTAATAGAACAAAGCTCTGGCTTGTTCTCTCTTAGAGTTACTGATTCACCCGTTTGCTTTCACACAGAGATACAACATTTGAAGCCCCCCACCAACACCACCACCACACACACACTTTTCCTTACTTTTGCCCTTACCAAGTGGCTCTATCTCACGCCATTTCTCTCCATTTCTTATGTTACAGCCACATCTGTCTCTTTCCTCCCACCCTATATATATCCCTCCCCCTCATCCCTTTCCAATCTAATTTCAGATAAGCTGTAGCAGAACAACAGAGCAAGGCCCTTTATCATTGCCATCAATGATGTGGGTGGATTGAGCGTGAATAATTTTATTCATGTGTGCCTGCACTTGGCCGACTGGGATTCCAATTACAAGTAATAAGAGGTAATAGGGTTACAGAATAATTTTTTAAGTGCTTCAGTGATGATTGTAGAACCTTTGACAAAAGAAAGCTGTTGTTTACAGCTAAAAGCACAATATCTGTTCACAAGTGTGAGTAATATAGGATAATTTAATTTGGCATAATTAGTACCCAATCCAATCTTCATTCAAAGGACATCATACAGTTAGATGTATTTACATTAAAGTAATAATGTGAATGTACTGAACGATGAGGATGAACACTGAATACCTTAGGTAATCTAGGCTACAAGTGGCTTATAACCAATTTGTGCCAAGGCATTTTATTTGTATGCCTCACCACTCTTCAGAAACATAAAGTCCATAGGTCAGACTCGAAAAATTCCAAACAAAAATGCTATTCTCTCTTGAACTTAAAGAATGTGTTTAAAAAAAAAAACAAAAAAAAAACCCTTGCCCCTTCAAAAGCACTGCATTCAAAATGCTTCAGTTACTGCACAATTTAGGAGCCTTATCAAACTGAGCCACCAGAACAGCCCACACACTACTTTCAGAGAATTTCAATCCTACCTCTCTTAACATCTACACACAGCACTGCCTCAAATTGCTTTACCAATGGTCTTTCATAATTGCAAGCAGAATACACAAGGTCACAAAAAGCTAAAGGAACAAATAACAAGGTCACTTAACACACAAAAAGGCAGGACATGCAAACAGTCACGGAGAATTTGCATTATAATACATGCAAGAGCTGTTTAAGGCTGATTTCCAAGAGCAGATAAAAGATAGAGCTGAACATGCTTTAGACTTTAGCTGAGTAGGTTCTTTGATCTTGTGCTTTACCATAGTTAACAGGCCTGAGAACCTGGCGGAAGGAGCTGGGGCTGATCGTCTGGTGCTGGTTATCTGTAAGGAGGGCAGTGGACAAATAATGCCAACATATACAGTACTAAGAGATGATGCGAAAGCATTTACCCAGTGAAGAACAGCTGTGAAGTAAAATTCATTAACAAGAAATGCTGTGTTTGAGGGCTCAGCTAATAGGTTTAAGGTGCCAATGTCAGTGTTTAGTCAGCAATCATTTCAAAATGTGTTCAAATCATATCTTTCATCCTGCATTTGTAATTAAGATACCCAGGGGGAAAAAACTGAGATCCACACATCAAACAGTTGTAGGAATGTTGTCAGCTGAAGACACTCTGGCACCGTGCTGCTGGCAAGCATGTGTACAAACAATAAACCAGTGTATTGTGCAAGTGATTGGGAATGGGAGAGAATGGAGCCAAAACATGAGAACATGAGGACGCATTCAATTTGGTCAACTTTTAAAAACAAAATAAGAAAAAAATAAATGCATGAAGGTGACAGGTTAGAGCCAGAAGTCATTATTTAAACATCTGATTGGAATTCCAGCAGTGTTTTGCCAGATAGGATGTGTACTTGGTTTCTGTGTGTGGGTCTTTTTGTATAAATGTGGGATATTAGACTCACCTCTGGGTCTTGGTGCTCTCTTCCTGCGGTCTCTGAATGCAGCTCCTGACTGTAGGGCTTCCAGCAAACTATCCATCACACCTGTCTCATCATTCTCTGAAAAAGCCCAGAAATAGGGGACTTTAGAAGAAAATACAAGAGGGAAGAAACTAAATTGTATTATGTGTAATTTTGTTTAGTTTTGACTTTTGCCTTACTGACTGTAGCAATTTAGGGTACATACATGTTACAATAGTCCTACTGTCAAATCACATGTCCAGTATATGAAGAAATTAGTTCAAAGTCACCAAATTCTTATAATCAACCAACAACATAAATGAGCATCCTGATGTTTGCAAACTTGTGTGATTTAGTAAGAAATTTCGGTTTTGTTTTTTTTTTGTTTGTTTGGTTTTTTTTTTGGTCATTTTTGAAGTGCTCCTGAGCAACAGTTCTACGGGCTTTCTGAAGTTTTTCTTTGGACAGCTTCACCAAGCTGTGACTTCACTGACTGCTTTTTCACTCACTATGAGTACAATGCTTGTACCTGACCATTTTTGGAAGAATGTTTTCATTATTATTAAGCCACGTAACACTGACCTATGGCTCAATCAAGCATACAAAAAGGCACCTAACTCAAGGGATGAACCAGTGATGTCTGCATATAACAGACAACTTAGTAAAGAACCAATTTTAGGCATTTTGTCACTAGCAGCCTGGCACAGATACACATCATTTGTTCCAACTTCTTTAGTTGAATCTATGAAAAAATTCCAAAGATAACACAGTTTGACAGGCATTAAATAGTATTTTTGCACCAACAAGGTGATTCCCACAGAGTTATTTGCCAAAAATGTGTCTCTGCATGGTGCATCCTTCAGAGGAAATAGGGGGGGGGGGGGGAGAGAATC